>MU225001.1:3305088-3330551 GCA_018584345.1 Thuja plicata | reverse complement strand
GTCATATTTATTTAATTAATTGAATATTCTCTCAAAAATCTTATCTCTATTCAGAAATAGAATCTTTGAATTAATTGTGCTTTAAAGAGAAAGAAAACAATTTAATTCAAATAAAACATAATTAAATAAAAAAAAGAAAACAGTTAAAGCAGGAAGAAAACAATCTATTGTATTCTTTTGAATAAAGCTTTCTATTCTGAACTGGCTTTTTTATCTGTTTTATTTCAAAGAGGAAAGTTTCTATTCTGATCATATCTGAGTCTATAAAAGAACTCTCATTCCTCATTCAAAACCCCTAGAAAAAATATGCATTGTTATAATATTGAATTATTGTCATGTTTCATATAGAATAATATCATTTTGCAATAGAATAGCTTCAATTTCTAGAATAATTGCATTTATCATCATGTCTTAGATTATCTTACATCTTTCAATTCTTAGTATAATCTTGCATTGTATTGCATTCATCATGACAAATCCTTCGTTCCTAGATTGGTCCATGGTTGTGAGACTCTCATTCTGAGAGCAATTTCAAAAACCCCATCTGGATAGAAGGCAACAAGTTGAATCATGTAGGCAGACAAGATGAATAATCTCATATTTAGTCTTGTGTGTACCTGGTGAAGAAGGACTATGTTGAAGTGTATGGTGAATTAACAAGGCCAAATTTACCACATACATACATAAGGCTACCAACTGCACTCGCATAAGGTACTTTGCTCATGTCCTCCACCTCACTAGGATATTTTGGACAATCATCCATAGATAAATTTGTTCCCGTAGAAATAGGAACACACAATGGTCTCCAATCTGCCATGCTAAACCTGTCCAACACAGACTTCACATACTTACTCTGACTCAACCAAAGTTTTTTGTTAGATCTATCTCTGCTAATTTCCATTCCCAAAATATACCTGGCTGCCCCTAGATCTTTCATCTCAAACTGTGCTAACAACTGAGACTTGAAATCATAAATCATACCCATACCATTCCTAATCAACAACATATCATCAACATATAATGCAATAATAAGAAGGCAATCATTGTCAACTTTGAAATAAACACAATGATCTGATTTCGATCTCAAAAAACCAATCGACAACACAAAGGCATCAAATTTAAGGTACCCTATCCTAGGATATTGTTTCAAACCATACAAAGACTTCTTTAATCTGTAAACCAAAGACTCTTTACCTTTCTAAATATAGTGCTCAAGCTGTGACATATAGATCTCTTCCTCCAAATCACCATGAAGGAAAGTTGTCTTCACATCCATCTTCTCTACCTCTAAATCATACAATGTTGCTAGAGATAATAGAAATCTAATGGATGTAAGCTTTGCAACAGGAGAGAATATTTCACCATAATCAATTCCCTCCACTTGTGAATACCCCTTTGCAACCAATCTGGCCTTGTACCTCTCAATACTGCCATCTGTACATAATTTCTTCTTAAACACCCATTTGCTTCCAACAGGTTTCCATCCTTGAGGAAAAGGTAATAGGTCCCAAGTTTTGTTCTCCAATGAAGCCATATCATCATCCATGGCCTCAATCTAGGAACCTACAACTTCCATACCTATAGCCTCTTTCACAGATCTAGGCTCATCAGTGTTTGTAATCAAGGCATAAGAACAACTGGAATCTAACATTGAAAATCCAAACCTCTCCAGTTGCTTTCTTTCTCTTGTGGATCTCCTCAAGGGTTGAGGTTGAGGTTGTTCTACCTCTTCTCCTAAATTTTTAGAGCTTCTAGAGCTCTCCTCATCATCATATCCATCACGGTCTCTCTATTCAGTCTTCTCAGGGGTAGGAGGCAACTGAACAACATCTTATTTCATTTCTTTTTCATCTGGTTGTGGCATAATAGGAGAAGGTGTTAGCTCTCTAAAAATAACATTTCTTCTATACAACACCTTACCAATCACAGGATCCCAAAGATTGTATCCTTTAACACCAACACTGTAGCCGATGAAGATACATTTTACAACCTTGTTTTCCAACTTAGATCTTCTCTCCTTAGGCACATGTGCATAAGCTTCACAACCAAAAACACGAAGATGTCTAATTGAAGGCTTCTTACCAGAACACACCTCTATGGGTGTCTTACCAACAAGAGCTGATGTAGGAGATCTGTTAACCAGATAGAAAGTAGTGGCCACAGCTTCAGCCCAAAACCTTTGTTCAAGGCCAGCTCCACTAAGCATACTCCTATCCTTCTCCAGCAGTGTCTTATTCATTATTTCTACAACTCCATTTTGTTGTGGGGTATAAGGAGTTTTCTTATGCCTCTCGATCCCTCATTCTTTATAGAACTATTCAAACTCTATCAAAAAAAACTCACCACCATTGTCAGTTCTCACACACTTAATTCTTTTACCAGTCTGATTCTCTACGAGAGCTTTAAATTCATTGAACCGACTGAAAACTTGTGTCTTGCTTTTAAAGAAATAAATCCATGTCCTTCTACTGTAATCATCTATAAAAGATACAATAAAAAAAATCTTGGAGAGTGAAGGAACTTTAACATGACCAAACACATCTGAATGGATAAGATCCAAAATACTAGAAGACTTGTGAGAATTGGAGTAAAACTGAACACAATTTTTCTTACCATAAACACAGTGTTCATAGAAGTCAAACTCGAGATTACAATCATTAATCCCCTCAATGAGGTTTTTATTTTTCAGGGTTTTGAGACCCTTCTCACCAATGTGGCCAAATCTCATATGCCACAACATTTTCTTTTCTATAAGAAGTTTTCCTTCCAAAGTGTTAGCACCCTTAGGTACACTTGCTGCACTACCATCGGAACCCATTACCACAAACTTCTTCACTGCTAGTTCAGATGGTGGAGATGAAGTGACTATTGCTCTCTTCCTTGAGACAAAAGAACTATGGCACTGTGAAGTGCAAGCATCCAGCTGAAACAAGGTACCTCTCCTAGTACCTTTCGTGAGCACCATAGCTCCTCTAATCATCTTGCATCCATGTTTCAAAAAAATAAATTGCACACCTGCATCATTCATCATACTTAAAAATACCAAGTTTCATGCCAAACCTGGGATGTGCATTACCTTGTTGATCCCCTTTACTCATCCATCAAGGAATCTGATAGTGACTCTTCCTCCTCCAACTATCTCTAGGTGAGAATCATCACCCAGGTACACCTTCCCACCATCGAACTCCTCGTACTTTGAGAACCAACTTCAATGAGAGTTCATGTGAAAAGAAGCACCCAAGTCAATCAACCACACATCATCAAATGCATGGGTGGCCAAGGCTGCGACAAAAGCATCACCATCTTCTTGAGATTTATCAAAATCAGAATATGGGCTTTTCTTCTTCTTCTTTGGCTCTTTGCGGTCCTTACAGAAGTGCCCATAATTACCACAGCTCCAACATGTTTCCTTAGACTTTCCAAGATTCTTAGATTTCCCACAGGATTTGGATCTACCCTTTTCAGACTTCTTGTCATTTTTCTTTCCTCTGTCTTTGGATCTACCACAAACAACAAGGGCTTCCTTGGTTGAATCAGAGGTCTTTCTTCACATCTCCTTAGATAACAGCGAAGACACCACATCATCCATTTGGAAAGTGACAATAGTACTCCCAAGGGCCATCACAAGATGGTCCCATGAATCTAGCAACGAACATAGTAGGGTCATACATCGATCCTCCTCCTCCAACTTGATATCGATTGATGTCAACTGTGCAATCAACATGTTAAATGCATTCAAGTGACCTGTAATGGATCCTCCTTCCTCCATTCTTAGAGAATACAATTTATTTCTCAGGAACAATCTGTTCACCAAGGCCTTGGCCTAATACATAGACCTAAGCCATGTCCAAAATTTGTTTGCGGTCTTCTCCTCGAGAACATTCAGGAGAATAGAATCTGCTAGATAGAGTCTAATGAGACCCTTCGCTTTCTGATCCTTGAGATCCCAATCTTCTTGAGGCATGTTTACTGGTTTGATATCATTTGCAACCACCTCCCATACATCATGATCTACGAGCATGTCTTCCATCTTGAGTTTCCACAACTCAAAGTTTGTGCCACTGAATTTTTCCACCTCTATTCTACTGTATGAAGAACTTGACATCTCTTCTTGCAATAAGGTTATGAATACTCTACAAAAATACTCCCACTGAACTGGAGATTAGCTCAAAAAACCCATACCCTAACAAATAGAACCAAAACTGGCTAGGCTCTGATACCATCTGAAAGGAAACTAAGTATGCAAAAAATAGTTCTCTGTGCTAAACTCCCAAGAAGAGGATCGTGCAAATTAAGATTTAACCCTTATCAATTATAGAATGTTAATACAATTAACTTAGATGTTTCTGCAATAACATGTATACATAGAAAAATGAGAATGACACAATGATTTACCCTGGGGAAAACCTTTTGGTAAAAAACCCCAGCACTCCAAAACCTGCACAATGTATTAATCAAAACTATTGTTGTTTACAATACACTTGCAATGCAAGTTCTTTTAGGAGATAATCGACACTTGAAGAAAAATTCAGCAACATAACAGTATTCCAACAATACACTAACTTCTCCCTTAGCGATTTGCAACCCTAAAACGCTTATATCATGTGCTTCCCTTTTTAGGGCAATTTCCAAAGACAACCATATTAGGATTTTACCATTCTCCCAAACCCCATGCATTGCAGAAGAGTGTACAGTACTCAACATGATCAGTTGCCACATGTCTTGCATGTCTTCATCCGTCATTGAATCTTTCACAATTAGCTCTTAGAAATATTAATGACCGTCATAGGAATCTGTCATAACCGTTTCAGTCATGATTACCTTACACATTGTCAAAAGTGTCGACATTTGGAAAATAACCTCTACTACAGAAAGAGATGCCTAGATCCACCTAGACCAAGTTTGATCATCCTTGTCATCTTCCAAGTGGAGTGAAAACACAACATGTTCACTCAACTAAATGACAGAATGGATATCAAACTTAAATACATTATTTGCAAACAATTATTACAAAACAAATAATATCAAATGTAAGGAAATATACAAGGTGGAGACACCTTATTCCTATTATCAGAAACCCTAAAAATAGTTAATTCTGTCCATTAATGCACTTGGAAAATATCTCAGATGATTAGATTAGCCTCGAAGATATCTCATATCTCCATAAATTTGAGTAGATAGATCAACTCGATCCATCTACCTTCTCTACAATTTGGAACACGTTGCCACTACCATGAAACCCTGAGATAAGATTTAAATATTTGAATTTAAATGCAAATAGTCATAGGTCCAACATGGAAATACCCAATCAATGGCCCCAGTTTAAATCTTTATCAACTTTAAAACATGACCGTTGATCTGACTTAAGTCACCTACGAGCTTAGGATCTCAAATATAGACACGCAGCATCTTGGCACGATGCCTTGAACATTAACTTCATTCATCTTGGCCTTTGAGGCATAACACCCATCATTAGATCTATCTTGACTTGATTCACCTTTATATTGTCTTTGGCGCTAACTTCAACTCTGACTTTGTAATGTGGAAATTTGTCGCAATGGTTCAATGGTTATCTAACGATCATCTTAGCTTTAAGTCATCACACCCATCATCAGATCTTAATAAAATTACTGTGTCTTTACCACTTTTAAACCTGGGACCCATGATGTCAGTAGTGCCAGATTTTTCCTTGGTACAATGGCTCAAACTTTATCCATCGATCATCTTAACCCTAAGGCAAAGCGCCATCCACATGATCAAATATGACTTGATCAATCTTTACCTTTACCTTTCTGACTTCAGCTCAGGCCCGCCATGGACACATGACATGATGGTGCAATGGCTCAATGACTATCTATCATGTATCTTGGTCTTAAGGCATAACGCCCACCGTAGGATCAAAAGGAACTTGCTCAGATATTAACTTCCTGCAGACAGGCCCAAGTTTTGACAACCTACCACGTGTCAACACAGTGTGATGGCTCAAAGACTAACTATTGAGCATCTTGGCTTTCAAGTAAAGCACCAACCACAGGATGCAAATCAACTAAACTGGACATTAAATCAACTCTTTTCATTAAAACTATAGGCCCTACTTGACTGGGAAGGACATGTGTCATCGTGTCACAATGGCTCAAAGTCTAAAAACCTTCATCTTGGCCATCGAGGGAAAGTGTTGACCAAATGATACATTGAAACTTGATCACAGTTTAATTCTTCAGACCTCGCAGAAAGGTGACCCCACTGTCCATGTGGCACAATGACGCAATGCCTTGAAGAATCTTCAGGTCTGATCTAGTGATAAATGCATCACAATGACCATCCGATTGATTCTTCCCTATAAGCTGACATCACACTCCACTAAGATCCTGGCCCGCTGCGGACACGTGTCAACACAGTGCATTGCCTCAATGAATCTTCAAGTTTGATCTCAATGATTAAGGCATCGTGATGACCATCAGATGGAAAGGAGAGTCTTCGACCGCAGGGGTAAATAGAGTATAACGAGACTTAGAAAATAAACTTTAGGAAAAGGTAAACCCGCTTAGGAAAAAAAACTTGCCCCCATTGAAGGATGATTTAAAGCACATGGAGAAAAGGAACTTAAGTGGCATGGGAAAGTAACATTGAAATAGAACAACCACTAAGGACCTAGGGCTTTAAGGGTTTTTAGGGTTTTCAAGACAGGAATAAGGGCTAAACCAGACCTAGAAATATGTAGAGAACAAGATAAAGACCAGGGACCTTGACATAAACCTTTCAAGTTGGGCTATACCCTTGTGGGAGTGACATTTACTCCACTTGTAGTCAAAATTGGACAGGATGGGAAATTTGGGTAATAGGTGTAATTCATAATAAAAATATTTTTAATAATACAAAATTAACAAAAAAAATTGTAGAAGAGAGATATTTCGGCTAAAAGGATAATACTAAAGAGCTTTCATGTTATGATAACAATGTCTTAATTAAATTTAATACAGAAAAGGGGGGTTTTATTTTATCTCAAGATATCCCTTGTAAAACTAAGATTAGTGACAAAAAGTTATATACAGATATCGAAGAAGGTGAAATTGATTAATATAATTCATGTAAGAATCCAGAATTAGAATCATCTTATACAAATATCTTAAATAACATTAAATATGTACCAAACTTTGAGCATTCAGAAAATAAGGAGTTAGAACCCCTAATAAACTTAGACCCTACCATAATAGTTCAGAACTCTCTTCATCTAGAAAATTATCATTTAGATAACTTAAATATTAACAAATCTATTATGGATATAGATTTAAAAATGACTCCTTAAAGGCAGTAAACTACAATAATTTAAATCATATAAATATAAATATTAGCTTAAATAAATATGAAGAAGTATCTGAATCTACAATTAAAATAAAATAAGATGAACTGGTGAGTAATATGGAAGCTAAAATGTAAATTCTCATTGAATTACTAGAGGAAATTGTGGTTGTCCAAGGTGAAGTTAGAAATGAACTAAATTCATGGTATGAGATTCAAGGAAATATCAACTCAAATAACAAAAATAATGATTTAACAAGAGATATATGTAATCCTACTCATGAAGCCAGCCCATACAAACTTACAACCTCAAATTTCAACAAGGGAATCCTATCTTCTCCAAATCCAGCAGTAGAGCGGGAGTTAATAGAAAGTCAAAAACAAGATGCAAACATAAAATATCATGCAACTATTACTGTAACTTCAAATCTAAATAACAGGGATATAAATGAATCAGAAATGAAAATCCCTATGGAATTAGCTGCGGTTTATGATATGATGGGTATAAATTATGAATTTGAAGAAGATGATATCATATTAGATCTAACAAATAATCGTAGGCCAATAGAAGAAGCATGTACATTAGATATCATAGAAAAAATTGGAGAAAGAACTTGAAAAAGAAGCAGATAATGATAATAAAATAGTTAATCAAGCCATAATTATTAATGCACAGAACATCGGTAAACTTGGGATTATTACTAATACTCTAGGGATATAATCCCCTAATTGTGGAAAAAATCTAAAGAAACAAGGTAGGAAATATGCTTCGAAACTCAGAAAATTAGACGATGAAGTAAAAAATTAGACCAAACTATCTGCATTATTACGTGTAGGGAAGGGTAAGTTCCTTCCCACAAATAAATAAAGTTGACATATTGGAATTTTAGGGGTTAAAATGCCCCTACCAATTAACATTTATTAAAATTTTATCTTAATTTAACAGAATCTAAAATCTTATTAATCCAAAAAACTAAACTTAATAATGATGAAATGCTCAAACTTAGTAGGCGTATAAGAATTTGGAAGATAGATAGTTTTAATGTAGAAACCGCTTCTAGAGAGCTAGCTATACTATAGGAACCTAGGAAAGTTAGCTTCACATGTGAAATTAAAAGTAATAACTGGATGGGAGGATGGATTCAAAGTATAAATACTCCCTTAATTTTTTTCTAATCAACATATATGGACCTATCACTACTAAAGGTAAAAATAACTTGTCGACATAGATTAGTCAATATTATAATTCTCATAGGGATGGACAATATATTCTCAGAGGATATTTTAATGCAATTATGGATATTAGTGAAAAAGAGGAGGAATTCATTGTGAAACACAATCCCTTAGAGACTTCAAAGAATGGATATTTAATCATAATATGTTGGATATTAAAACAAATAACAATGTCTTTACCTGGAATAATAGAAGAGATGGTGCCAACAAAATTGCATAAAGAATAGATAAATTTATGTTCTTAGGGGACCTAGTTTCATTTAATCACACCCTTTCAGCATCTATTATGACTTTGTTGAGATCAGGTCACTTCCCAATCAACCTAACTATAACAGAAGAATCCAGACCGAGTAGAAACCCATTTGAGTTTGAGAAGATGTGGTTTCAGGACAATATATTCTTAAATCTCTTAGAACAGTTGTGGATAAAAGAAAATTTTTAAGGTTCTAAGATGTTTTGTTTTGTGTCTAAACTTAAAGCATTAAAAATAAAAGTCCTAGATAGGAACAAAACACATCTTAAAAATATTTTTGAAGAAAAAAGTCAAGTAGAAAAGGATACACAGGATTTGAATGAAGAAGTAATAAAATAAGGCATGGACAATAGTAGATATTTTAAGTAAAAAGAACTACTTAAAAAACATGAAAATTTACTCTCAAAAGAAGAAATTTTCTAGAAAGAAAAATCTAGGGAAAATTGGCTAATTGATGGCGATAGGAATACAATTGTTTTTCATAACAACACTCAGCAAAGAAGAAATGTCAATAAAATAGTTACAATAAAAAATGAAAATGGAGACACAATTGAAAATCCTATAGAAATAGCCTCAGAACTAGTAAATTTCTACCAAAATACCCTCAATAATTAGAATAGTTCAGACCTAAATGCACAACAGACACTACTAAGAAATATTCCAAAGATTTTAACTAATGGAGACAGTAAAATGCTCAATAAAAATTTCTCAAATGAAGAAATCAAAACTGCCATTTTCAAATTAAATGTCGATAAAGCTCCAGGTCTTGATGTTTTTCAGGTAGGATTCTTCCAAAAGTGTTGGCACTTTCTAGGGGATGAACTTAGTGAGGCCATAAAAAATACTAGAAAGATAGGGACATTACTAAGAGAAATTAATAACACTTTTTTAACACTAATACCAAAAAAAGAGGAGGCAGAGGAACTAAGAGATTTTAGACCTATAGAACTTTGTAATACAATTTATAAAATACTATCTAAATCTCTTGCGAACGGACTCAAAATACTTCTATCTCGCATTATTTATGAAGAACAAATATGTTTCATCCCAGGCAGATCTATTTTTTATGGGATTATTATAGTGCAAGAAATCATTCATTTAGTACAAAAAAATAAAGATCCCAGTATGATAATCAAAATAGACATCCAAAAAGCTTATGATAAAGTAGATTGGATATTTCTATGCAAATATTTGGAAAATTTAGGTTTTTTCAAACAATGGATCAGTCTAATCTATAATTGAAAATCAACTCCCAAAATCTTGATTCTTGTCAATGGTTCGCTGGAAGGTTTCTTTGACATATCAAGAGGTTTGAGAAAATGGGACCCTATTTCATCCTTCTTATTTATTATAATATTTAAAGCCTTTAGAAAATGATATCTAAAGCACATACTATAGGACTAATAAAAGGCATAAAAGTAACGGAGGATTTGCCTAACATAGCCCATCAACAATTTGTTGATGATACCTTACTCCTGTACCCACCCTAATTTGGTTTACTCTAAAAAGAGACCCTATTTGCCCTAAGTGTGATCATACCCCTAATTATGTCAAGACAATTACTCAAATATTGGCATGATTCATTAAAATCAATCTAATCCCATAAATCAAAGTGATTTCATCACTAACTCACATTAATTACATTAGCCTGTTTAAATCAAATCAAAACAATTAAATACTTGGCTAAAGTAATTAATCAAAGGGAATTAAATAAATCTCCTAATTACAACTCTTCACTTGAAAAATGGAAAGTCAATCCATTAGCCAATGAGAGTTAAATCACTTGGATCACTCACATGGATCACCAAAGATTCAATCTCTGCCTCTCTTCACAAATCAATCTTAACCACTCATTCCTCAAACTCTTCTATAAAAGGAATGAATTTTGAGCTCAATTGGTCCCTAATTTTAGAATTTTAAAGTAATCTTATGCTGCTCTAATTTTGTAGAAATCTAAATGCATTCTTAGTTAATCTTTCAAATGATTTCATAATCTTTGTTTGGAGCACTTAAAATGAACTTTGCATTTTCATTTAGCTTGAATTCTCTTTAAATCTTCCATTCTATGCTTGTATATGTCACTGATTTATGCATAATCTGAGGGAAATTATAAATTTTATCATACTCTTCTTAGATAGGAAGAAATATGTCGGTTTTAGTGGTTTCTATGGGATTTTCATCTAATCTTTCATGTTTTGATCACTAATCTAATGAGATATTGAAGTGTTGTGTTGTATCTTGCAGGTCTAATAAATACACACACAACTCCCAACAAAAAGCTCTAAAAAGGAAGCTAAAAATTACAAGGATATGTTGAAATTATATATGAAGGCATCTGGCCAAAGAGTTAATGCAAGTAACTTAGAATTTGTTTTCCTAAACACAAGCAAGGAACTGGAAGACAAAACTTGCCAAGTATTGGACTTCAAAAAAGAAATTTTTCCATGTAAATACCTTGGAATGCAATTGGATAAAGGAAACATAAACACCAAATCTTGGGATCCCCAAATCAAAAATAGAAAAAAAAAACAAAAAATTGGAAGAGTAAGTGGCTCTCAAATGCATGTAGAGTAACTATGATCAAATCAATATTATCAGTTTTGCCTACCTACCAAATGTCTTGCATACCCCTCTCTCAAAATGCAAAAGACAAGATAGAAAAGAAAATGAAAATTTTATTTTGGCAAAGAATTTCTAACAAAAAAATGGCATTAGTCAGCTAGGACCAAATTACTAGACCTCGGGAAAAAGGAGGCTTGGGCATTAGAAAAAACAAATGTAAAATCTTGGCTTTAGGGGCTAAGTTAGTGTGGAAAATATTTCAAGAACCTGATAATAAATGGGTGAAGATTTTAGGAAATAAATACTTAGATAGAAATGATAATACTACTATATTTAGAATGGTAAATCCTTGTAAAGGATCAAGAGTTTGGAATTTTATATGGAATGTCGAGATATCATTACAGGTAAACTAACCTACGACATAGGATCAGGCAATTCTGCTCTTTTTTGGGAAGACTCATGGCGAGGATATGTGCCTTTAGATAGCATTATATCCCCTAGAATCAAGGATAAATTGGAAAATCTATAGGGGAAAACTCTAAACAATTACATTACCTTTCTAGAAGGTGATCCCGGTTTAAGATGGGAATGAAGATCTTTTGATGGCACCCCGTTAAACCAAGAGGAAAAAATAGAACTTTTTAACATTTTGAATTCAAGACAAATCATCCCTAAAATAAGAAATGATACATTGATTTTAATAGGGTCTAATTCCGGATCTTACACGGTTAAGGAAGGATATGATTCTTTGGTTAAAGCACAATAATGGTAGAATTCACATAAAGCATGTTTTCCAAAAGAGGGAATGTTTTTACGGGCCACATTACATAAAATGATCATTACAGCTAAATGGTTCAGAAAAATTGGTTTTGAGGGCCCCTCTAGATGTGTTCTATGTAATAAAGAAGCTAAAATAGTGGATCATATATTTGTCTCTCGCCCTTTTGCTTAGGAATGTTGGAAAGGGTTATATAGAAAACTGCATTTGAAAACTTCCATGGCTAATAATTTAGTAGAATATATTAAGACTTGGTCACTCATTAACACTAAAATTATACATAACATACTTTGGAGAATACCACCTTCTATAGTAGTATGGAAAATTTGGAAAGAACACAATCGAAAGATATTTCAAGAGAATAACATGGATGAAATTAGTATACAAAATAAAAGTGAAGCAAGTATCATAGAAATAATAAATAATAGGCTTAGAATAAATATCATATAGAAGGATATTTCTCTTATTGGGACAGTGAGATGAGGAAAGAGTTGTCCATTCTAATTATCCTGTCCCAATATTGTATGGTGGGTAAAAACAACAAGAAAGAAAGAGAAAATTACAAATGGACCCACCCACAAATGGATTGGTATAAACTTAACTTTGATGGGGCTTCGTGTGTGTGTGTGTGTGGTGTTTTTTCATAAGTATCAGTAGAAAAATCTCTTAATTTTATTTATCTACATTTAAAAATAATAATAATAAGTTTCCTCACCTTCAGATGGTGGGCTTTTATTATCTTTGTCCATGAAAAATGCAACTATTATATATATATATATATATTGAATTCTGGCCAATGAAAAAAATATCTGTATGTTAAATTTAGAAGAAACTTTGGCCTTAATCAACTGTCTGTGAATTCTTCCCTCAAATGATTAAAGGAAATGAACCTTGATAATCAAGTAAAAAATTTGTTTTTATCTATTAAATTACTGTATAAATATACACAAGGTAAGTTAAATTCAAGAATGGCTTAAATTATTGTCTTTGGGTTAATCTGATATAAATAATGGAAGAAGTTATATTTGTTATCATAAGATATGTCTTATCCGAATATATGTTAGGTGTCTGTCATATGAACACAAATGGCAAGAAAGATTTATGTGGGTCACAATCACTGTCAAAGCTTTTTAAAATGGTACTCTAATTAACTTACCATAAAGTTTTAAAAATGCCTACTATTTTTTCATCAACGCTAATAAAAGTAGGTATTTTTTGATAGATACTATAATATCCTTTTGATAAACAAAGAAAGCAATTTAAGGAATTATAGTTGATATCTGCATATTAACATATAAATTTCAGTATACACATGGAAATGCATATGTTAGTATGTAGGTATCTCCTGGACCCAATCCAACAAAATACGAATTGCAAAGCAAGTTGACTGATCAATCCATCCATTCCTTTTAGTTTTCAAGCACAATTACCTTTTTAAATTAAAAAAATTATATATGAAAAGAAGTAATTTTTATTAATGTGTTTTGAAATTAAATTATACTTCTATCTAACAATGATCTTAGTTGTATGGTTTTGCTGAATTTACAGGTTATCTTGGATAAAGTGTTGATCGGGTGTCTAGTTACAAGTAAGAACATAAGAGAAAAGGAAGAGCATAAATTTTCATCAAAATATACATGATTTTAGGTATGAAATACCCAACCACAAAGAACGGGCTCGGTGACTATGTAATTAAACATTGTATCACTCTTATCTTAGATAATCTATAAAATATATCTGGACATGTAAAAGAGGTTCTAAGGCTCAAATAAGCATCGCTGGGTCCAGGACAAAATTTATAATCTTTGTAAATTATGGTGTGGACTGCAAAGTCCTCGACAAGACCAAAGGTTTTCTTAGCTCCATTCTTTCCTACAAGTGCCTGCAGTGAATGGAGCAAATCTGTAATTTCTTTTGACAAATTAATAAAAATCTTTTGGCTTCAACCATTTACTAATTAAAAAAAAATTAAAATTAAAATTGTAGGTCTACTTACAACATCATCATAATAATGCACATCCAATATCATCTATAGTGCATGATATACAACCCAACTCAACTCTTAAATTAGAAATTAGGAGCTTAATACTTTAGCAAGTATGGAATCTTATCACTATAATTAATTAATATTATCACACTCCTAATATTAAATGTTACTCACTCAAATCAAATAATTTTGATTTATATTACAAACAAATTAAGACATATTTATCTCACGCTTTGAAAGTGTAAATCGATTATATTAATATTAATATTAAATCTTAATTTAGTTTACATAAAATATAATTACTTTAACCACTTACATGAATTATTTTACTACTATTTATATAATTCTATTAATATTAATTTTTATAATTACTCCTATATAATTTTTAGTTAATTGAAATGTATTCCATCTTACACATACACATACACATACACATACACATACACATACACATACACATACACATACACATACACATACACATACACATACACATACACATACACATACACATACACATGCACATGCACATACCCATGTGCACATGCACATGCACATACACATACACATACACATACACATACACATACACATACATGCACATGCACATACACATATGTACACATAGACATACACATACATTGTTACTTTAGATACCTACTATCAACAAACACAAACTTTATTTTGCATTATTATTTTCATATACTAATCAAATGAAATAGAATGAACCCTAGAATTCAAAGCTTAATTTACCAAGCGAAAATCAAAATTCAAATATGAGAACTTAATAATATGCGTGAATGAATTCTATTAAAATCTATTAGTTATCATTGATGGACTATTATTAACTTCAAGAAATGTGAAATTTTCATTATTTAAACTTCAATAAAATATTACAAGTATAATTCTATGATGTATTCACATTTTTAAAAGGCCTTGTCATATGTCCATTTTTTACTCTATATCTATACCGTGTACATCATGTGTGTTCCTAGCGAGCCTACTTCACATTCCACAAGCCAATCAAAATACTATTTGAGGGAATAAAAGTTAAGATACATTCAAAGATTATTTTTTGTCTTCATAATATCTAATCTATATATATGTACACTCTTTACTTCTAGAAAAATATTTTAACATTTGTAAAATTAAAAATAACCTATAACTATGTGATAAGAAAGGATCCTATAAAATTATTAGTTCCTATCAGGAAATGATCATTAAATAGTGAATAATTTCTATCTCTTCAGCCAATCAAAATGCTAATATTTCATGCTTAAACTTGTTTTTCACTATGTATTATGAATAAGTTGCCAATTTTTTAACCAAACTTCTAATGCAAAATATCAATGCCAGGGAACACACTACTATCAAAGTACATGGTAGATTGTCAGGATGTAGTTACACACTGAACAAGGCTATATTGAGCAACATCTCTATGTGCTCCAAAATTTAGGATTGTTTGAAAGACAGTGTTCTGCATGTGAAAGGTATGTGGGAGAAAATAATGTACACAATTGTCTAGTGTAGTATGAAGTGTCTAAGTGATTGAGGTCATCATTGCTTCAAATAAAGGGTTTGGAGCTGAGGGTTGTTAATATTGCGGAGAAGGAAGTGGACATCAACTAGGCAGACCAGAAACAATAGTGAACAAGTTCATGACCTCTAAATTCTGCTTGTAGCCTAGCGGTGACATCCCTACTCGTAGATGCATTTTTTGACCTAATGAAAAGAATACCTAATAGATCGAAAGGATACCTATTATATACACTAATTTGTATGCTTCAGCTGCATGAGGAAACTTATTATTTGACACCCAAGTTTTTTCCAAGCATTCAAGAAAAGTGATATCTACTTTCAACATGTCATCTTGATCATGTGTTTCATAGCCAATATCATGACAATAATGACAATGGTCCAGCCAATCAATTAGTTTTTTTATCCCAGAGAAGACCACCTTGCTATCTGATTAGATTTTTGTTCTCAGAAACAAAAATAAATACTTTTGTAACTAAATTTTTTCTTTGTCCCGAAGTGTACTTTTGTACATGAATAAATAATTTTTTTCAAGAATATAATTTTTTAGATTTAAGAGTTCTTGTCTCAAGATAATTCTAAATTTGTTGTTGAAAGTTGTTTTAAAAAAAATGTTTATATAACCTCTATATATCCAAGAGAGAATTATGCTCACTGAGCTACATTGATTTGGTGAATAAATTGATTTGAAAATTTCCTCTACTGTGGTCTACTATCAAGTTATAGACAAACTGTTGCCTATTTACTTATGACTCTGAATAAAATATATTTTTTCCATAAAGAATTGTACAAGCTCAAAATTTTTAAGTTGAGTTATCTGCAATTTGTGTGATCCATAAAAAATATGATTCTGGACAACAAATTGTGATATTGCTTTATATTTTTGTGTCATAATTCTTGTATTTTAGTGCAATGTTGTTGTGCCTCCAATATTTGCATATTTCAAGGTCCATATTTTCAATTCTTAGGGAATATAAACTAAAATTTTATTTTGTTTTGGTCCATGAGGGTTTCCAATAGATCCTCGAGTTGATTTTTGGGATTAATGGGAAGTAGTACTGAGAGGGGAGGGGTGAATCAGTACCTCTAAAACTTTTTACACTTTTCTCCTTACATCATTAGCAATCAATCTTTATTGTATTACCGACCAATTCTAATGTTCTTTCTTATGCATGTAATATAAATTCATAATCTTAATTGTATGAAACATTCATAGAAACATTCATGAAAGTAATAGACACATAACACAAGATATAAAATCACAGAAAACTCTTGTTAGGAAGTAAAAATTGCGGTGGGGATGACACCCACAAAACTTCACTATCTGTAGAATGGAAGGGAGTCAGTTAAGGCTTACAATTTGATCACTTCTGATGATCTACCCTGTTAGGAGTATTAATGTGGAGACCTGTTAGGATCTACTCTGTTAAGATATTGAGCAACACTGATGTAGTGTGCACTCGGTTAAGAGATATATAATAGGATTGTTAAATCCACCTTCCTTGAAAGGGTTTCTTAAGTGTACTACACTTGTTAGAATGTGTACAATATGTATGACCTAACTGTATGCAATCTATAATTTCTAATCACAGATCCATTAAAGCTTATAGTATATGAATATCACCTATAGTGATTGATTAATACCTTTTCCTGCTCGTCGGTAGCCTTTGTTCTTGTTCTTGAAAAACTGAATTGATCATTTTCTGTCCTTCTGCATGAATTCTCTTATCTGATCCTTAGATGCTCTCAGTGGATACAATCATCATCAAAAAACATTTTCACAATTGATTGAGCATCTATTTATACAAGTTCTTTGACCTATTTTAGAATCACGCATTACAATGTTAACTCTAGATCCAAGGTATACAACTTGACCTTGATCCTTTAGTTTGCATGTTTTAAATCAGTTAAACTAATAAAATAATAATAATTACATTGATTTTTCCTCACGTAATGGATTTAAAACAAATCAAGAAGATAAATATAAAACTTTAGTGATTTATCTGTGTGGAAAGTCAGATCCACTTTTTGTGGGATGTAACTGACTGTCGGTTCTTGATCGTCGGTGTGAAGTGAAAGTTTGTCGATGTTCCTTCTTTGAATTGTTTGTCAGGTTCCCTTTGTCTGTCGGGTTCCACTCTTGTCTGATCATCGGGTTTCACTGTTGGTTACTTGTTAGGTTCCTTTATCCTTTTTGTCATCGGGTAACACTGAATAGTGTTGTGCCGGGATGCTTTGTACTTAGCAATATTGGTAACCTTGGCATCGAGTAGTGTTGTGCCCTGTCTGTCAGTGTAGTTTAAATTGATGGTGTTTATCATGTTTTACCTTGCATATACTAATGGAAAAATATAATGTCTTCAATCTCCCCCTTTGACATTAGTATAAAAAATGATATGTGCACAATACTAAAGTGTTTAGTATGTACACCGTCTATATATCCTTATCATTACATGACTCCCCCTAACTTTATACATTGGTATAGTATAAGTATATGTAGATGTATACTTACCTTTGTACTATACATTCCCCTTTTTGTTCTTTCCTCTTTTTAAAGATTGACTGTACATATCATTTCCCCATTTTTATCGACTGACTGACTGTACATATCATTTCCCCTTTTTTAATAATCATGACAAAAATGTACAACTTATAAGTTGTCAAAAATGCTACAAAATGTGTAACTTATAGAGTGTCAAGAATGTGGGAGTGACTGTTCTTTATATCTTCTATCATTTTCTCCCATTTTTCTTTGAGGAGCTCCAGTGCCATGTGCTCTAGCTCAATTCTAGCATGCATATCATAAATGTTGTCTAGGACAGACATTTCAGGGGTGGCAATAAGTGTTCTTGCCTCTGTCATATGTTGTTGTAGTAATGTGAGAGTTGGTAAGAGTTGAGATTGAAGCTCATTCACCTCATCTCTGAACTTTGTTTCTACAATTTGTATATCTTGTCTCAGTTTCCTAGCTTTCTTGAGTTGGTCTTGGTGCAATTTGATTGCATCTTCATTGTTTGTGAGACCTTCTTCACTATCTTGAAGATCAACATCAATTTGTGCTATCTTATTGGCATACTCCTTTGTGAGTTGGCCTAACGTGCATAATTTTGGTATTAAGTCTATTGCTTCAAAAATAATAGGTTTCGATGTGCTTACCAGTTTAGATAGCTTCACCTTTTGTATTACCACTTCTTGGATTATCTTCTCGACTAACTTGAATTCATATTTCTTCTCAAGTCTAGTTTCCATAGCCTTCTCAGCATCTATATTTTGAGATGTGATGGCATTGGTGAGAACCACTAATTGATCAAGCATGGGAGCTGTTTGATCAACATCTATATTAGGTACAATTTGTTTAAGGATTCCTCTTGCAACTTCAAGTACCTTTGCTTCTTTTGTGGATTTTCTCAACTTATCCTTGATAGCTTTCCTCTCACAAATTCTAGCATACTTTGTCAACTCAGTAGGATCCAATGTTCTAGGATCACATACTGGAATCTCAATTATTTCATCCAGAGTTACTGGATTTTTGTTCTTTCTCTTCTTCTTCCTTGAGATTTGAGTAGATGTAGATGTATGAGCTACCATTGATAGTTCATTTGTTTTCTCTAAGGCCCTCGATGAATCCTTTGTAGATGAAACCTCTTGTGCTTTCTGCTCAGGGCTCACCTATCAGTTTGGTGAAGATGTCTCTTCATTAACTTTGGGTATTTCGGCAGATTTTTCTTGTGATGTCTTCTTCCACTTGTTTTTCTCCTTCTTTATTCTGATCAGTAGAATTGTCTTGCTGATCATCGATAGCAGCTTGTTCTATAGTTGTGTCTTTGGGTTCATCTATTGTATCCTTTGTTCCTACATCACCCTTGTCTTTGGGTATGCTTGTATCTGCTGCAGTAGATTCTTCATTTCCTTCTAGTAGATTGATGGCCTTTATCAGTACTGGCATATTATCTTGTGTGCCCACCTGTGCTATATCTAGATTTGTGTCCTTCTCATTAGTTTGAGCTTGTTGAGCAGTGAAATCTTCATCTTTTTGGTTTTTCTCTGCAGGGTCTAGTCCTATTATGTCAATGATTGAAGTGTCTGGCCATGTCTCATCAACAACATACATGTCTTTATTTCCTTTTGTCTCCAATGATTGTTTCTTTTCTTGATCCTAAAGTGATATGAATATAACGTCATCATCCTTCTATGGATTCTTATCAGAATCATAGTGAGTGATATCTTGAATGTAAAGATCATCCATGACTTTATCCAAGTCAATGGGCTCATTATCTTCCTTATTATCTAAAGCAATGTGCTTTGGACTTGATTTATCTCTCTTCTCCTCTATATGAGGTGTCTCGGTGAGAAGTAATTAATTGTCACAACTTGTTGATTCTATAGGTAGATTAAGAATTTGTCTCCATTTTGCATCTATCATGCTATCAAGTTCTAAGAACCTATCTTGTAATACCTTGTAGGCTCTTATCTTTTCCACAAATTTATTTGAATGCTTTTTCATTATTTATTTTATCTCTTCCATTTTGGATTTGGGAGGCATGAGTGTGACAAGTATCCTCTCCCTTGCTTCCTTTTCTATGTGCAAACCATAAGACCATTGTTGTGAAATTCTGTCACCCAGCTCTTTGGGTATTTTGTCGACAAACTCAACTGGTACATATTTGAATTTCACCATAGCCCTGATGATTGCATCTTGTATTTTATGTTGGTCCTCTAGCTCCAATTTTTCCCATTGTTTGATTTTCTTCTCAATCATTGTTCTTGTTGCCACAATTGAATCAACAACCTCATCAATTGTTGGAGGGATTAAGTGTTTCTTTGCTACTTTAGGCTCATCCTCTTTTTAATATTCTATATCAGCTTTTGTCCTGATGAATTTTCTCCTCCTTTTGGTAGGTGTTTTCTTCTCTATTTGTTTCTTCCTCTTATAGGTCCTCACTTGACCTTTCGTGGGAGGTGTAGAATCTTTCTTGGAAGTTTGGCTCCTTTTCCTCTGAACTGATGTGGTCCTTGGTTTCTTGGTTGGAGGTGGAGGTACATATAACTTTGTGGCTTTAGAATTTGATGCTTTCTCATCTTTCTCTTCACTGATGGCACCATATTCCTTGGTTTACTCTATTTGTTCTTTCTCCTCCTCATTAACCGACAACATCTTCTCAAGGTTCTTCACCATTTTTTTTCTTGTTGACAGTCTTCTTGATGACTAGGCCTAATTTTATCTTAGATTTTTTCTCTTCATAGGTTCCAAATCTTGGTTTCTTACTATCAACTGGTTCATTCAACAATGCATCAATTGTATTTGTTTCTTGATCTATGTTTATCTCATAGTCAAGTGGCGGTAACCAAGTTGTTCTTGGGTCAACTAGTTTTATGTGAGTAAAATCTGTATCCACCATAAAACATATCTCATCCCTATGCTTTTCAATCAATTGTTTAGGGATTCTTACTCTTTCCATCATCTTTTCCTTGAAGTCAAGGAAGTATTCAGTCATCACTGAATCAAAGTTGTCACCTAGTGACTTGATATAATCATTTATCTGCAATGTGACTGGCTTGGTAGTGTCCTACTTCACTTTTCCCATTGAAGGAAAGTATTCTTGAAAGTAGAAGAATATACACATTATAAGTGATCCAAACTTACATGTGTTTGTCTTGGCTGACCTGATTGTTGTCATATTCTCATCAAGTTGCTTCAGCAGGATCTCACATAGATCCATCTGTATTCCCTTCATGACAATCTTGTAAGTTGTGCTTACTTCTATTCATTCTATGTTGTTTATCCTTCTAGCTTGAAAGATCTTGTACCCTATGGCACATGCACTGAACCTCAGTTCCTCGTTGGTGATGGTTTTCACCTTCAGTCCTTGGTTATCCCACACAACACTGGTGAGTTTCTCAACTTTTGTTCGAGAGGAATGCTTGTGTGCTTTTGTTTTTTCGGTAATAGGGCAACATATTACAATGTGTAGCACATCCTTTGTAATCTTCTTGTGTTCATCCAACCATAGCTTCTGATCTTGCATTCTTCTCAGAACTAACCTAATCTAGTCATTTTTGAAAACCCTCAAGAAATATAGGGCATTTGTTTTCCCTTTTACTTGTAAGTGCTTATGTTCTTCCTTTAGGTTCCCTTGATCATCACATAGCTTCTTATAAGCTTGATCTATCTCTAGATCACCAATCTCAACAATCTTGCAGTGAATATACGATCTTACGTATTCTATCAACAAAACTCTAGGTGGAATTTTTGAAAATGAGCCAGAATCATTGGGTCGTGATGCAATCTCTGGGCATATCTTGTATTTAGGTTCCACACAAGTGCTATTCTTGGTCAACTTAATGACATTCTTCTTATCATTCTTCAATTTTACTGTTCTTGAAGTGGTTGCCATTATATTTTAAATTTAGGGCTTTTTTGAAAATAATAACAAATTTTATTCGGTACATTGGCACTTACTTTGATCCGTGTAAATTGTGAGTGATCTATTTGGAGTGTGTTAGATCAATTTGAGGACGCTCTGCTATCTACTCTCTTTTTGCTATGCTTTGTTTGCTCAATTCGCGTGTGAAAAATGAAGTGCTTCTGTCGAGTATTTATAGAGTTTTTCCCTAAGTTTATCATAAATGCTCAACAACTCGTCAGGTCATGAAGACGAAGTTCGTTAGGAAAAATCTCAAGTAACATTGTTGGTGTTGACAAGATGCTCAGGATAGCTGTTAAGATTGTTTATTTAACCTACGGATCTTGGTGTAGTGTCAAGAAAACATTGTAACTTTTCTTCCTTACTGATGGGTGTCAGGTTACATTAGTGACTTAGCCTTTTTATGTGTTGACCGACAATTCTCGGCAAGTGTAGAAAACTCATCCTTTATGTTCACAGATGATTTTTGGTATGTGTTTACCGATGGGGTTGTTTTCTCAGAATTATAACAAGTAACATAGTATGCATCTTTATTCATGCAGATTTTGAATCTCTATCAATTTGTATAATAGAACTGATGCAAAATATGACTTGGTGTAGTGCAGTTCCATACTTGTTCTGCTTAAGTGGGGGTGGTGATGTCATTGGATCCATTAGATGGGGTGTCATCATTTGCATTGCTCAGTCCAGCTTCATCATTGCTTGAAGCTTTTCTCCACATTTTGTCTCTAGCCCTCTGGATATCTTCAATGGTGTTTCCATTGGGATATATGCTTGACTCTGTCATTCGGTCTTTGCAATCTTTCTTGAGATGACCAACTTTATGATAGTTTAAGCATGCCATTTCAGGGTTTGTCCATCCTCTAGAACTTTTGGTCCATGTTCTCATGCAGTTTGCAGCAATGTGACCATATCTACCACATGCTGTACAATTTGTCCAAGTATTGTAGTCCCATACATACTGATTACCGATTCTCTTTGGTTGATAGGAAGTTTCTTTTCCTTTAGGCTTCCATGCTTGCCTTTTCTTTTTCCAACATTCAAGAGTTGTGTGCCCATTCATTTTGCATGTAGGACAATATTTGTCCATGTAGGTTTCCTTCTTTGGGTATTCCATCTTAGACTTACATTCATATACTTTATGTCCCTTTTTATTACATTTATAATAGAATCTTATGAATGAAGGTGTAGATTGAGGAATACCTTTAATTTTGCCTCTGCATACATTTGATGTATGGCCTTTCTTTTCACAGTGATTGCATGTAAGCTTTCTTGGTCTTTGATTTTCATAGACATTCTTTGGTTTGGCTTGATTTGATGATTCTCCATTTTTGATAAAACCTAGACCATTGTTGTTGTTAACTCTTCATTTTCCTTCAAGAAAATCATCCATTCTTTTATTTCTTTCTTCAGGCTTTCTAATAATTTCATTATGTTGTTGCTGAACTCTAACCTCATGCTTTAGTTTTTCATTCTCTTCTCTTAGTTCACCGATAGTCTATATTCTTTTAATGAGTTCCATATTTATTCTGTTTGCTTCTTGACTCATAAGAATAATCTGATTTGTATTCTCATGGTGATGCTCAACATTTCTTTGAATTTCTGACTCCTTTTCTTGTAGCTTCTCTAAAATCTTCCTTCTGTCATCAATAGTTAGTGTTCTTTCTAGCAGAAATCATCACATCAATCATTCTTACCATATGGGTCTCTTGACAGATTTGCATCATCTTTATTTGCTCTTTCAAATGTTGATTGAGATCCTTTAGATTTGTGATGTTTTTTTCTCATGTATCTGGTGCTTTTTTCTTGTATTTGATCTTGAAGACTCAAAGAAATCTGGAATCTCTTCTTCTTTATAATATTTTTCATTTCTCTAAGTTGCCATACCTTATCTCTCATCCAAAAATTGTCTCATATTGATTCTAGCCTCTTTATACTATTCATAGAACATCTGAATTTCAAGCTTTATGTTCTCAATATTTTTATCAAGTCTATACTTCTCCATTGTATGATCTTTGCTCTTAAGCCTTTAAGATTTCCAAGATAAGACTTAGCTCTGATACCAATTTTTGGGATTAATGGGAAGTAGTACTGAGAGGGGAGGGGTGAATCAGTACCTCTAAAACTTTTAACACTTTTCTCCTTACTTCATTAGCAATCAATCTTTATTGTATTACCGACCAAATATGATGTTCTTTCTTATGCATGTAATATAAATTCATAATCTTAATTGTATGCACCATTCATAGAAACATTCATGAAAGTAATAGACACATAACACAAGATATGAAATCGTAGAAAACTCCTGTTAGGAAGTAAAAACTGCGGTGGGGATGGCACCCACAAAAATTCACTATCTGTAGAATGGAAGGGAGCCGGTTAAGGCTTACAATTTGATCACTTCTGATGATCTACCCTATTAGGATTACTAATGTGGAGACTTGTTACGATCTACTCTATTAAGAGCTTTAGCAACACTGATGTAGTGTGCACTCGGTTAAGAGATTTATAATAGGATTGCTAAATCCACCTTCCTTGAAAGGATTTATTAAGTGTACTAAACTTGTTAGAATGTGTACAATATGTACGACTTGACTATATGCAATCTATAATTACTGATCACAGATCCATTAAAGCTTACAGTATATGAATATCACCTATAGTGATTGATTAATACCTTTTCCTGCTCGTTGGTAGCCTTGGTTCTTGTTCTTGAAAAACTGAATTGATCATTTTCTGTCCTTCTACATGAATTCTCTTATCTATGTATGCACCCTAAAATGGTCACCTAGACTATGGGGCCCCATTTATTAATTTATCAAATTTTTGAATCAATGTTTTGCAACATTTTTAATTCAAATCAATTTCCTTGATCAAATCTTAATTAATTCAATTATTTCAATATTTCCTAAGGTTTGATCATTTTTATTTAATTAAAAGATTTAATCTCCCTTTTAATTAAATAAAATTCATCTTATTTAATTAAATCAAATTCCTCCCATTTAATTAAATAAAATTCTTCTAATTTATTTAATTGTAAAGAAAACCCCTCTTTTAATTAAATAAATAAAAATCCCCACTTAAAGCACTTTATTTGATGAAAAAGGAAATAAATTAAATACAAATTAAATAAAGTTCCTTTTTCTACACATCTTCCTAAGTGGTGGGCTTTTTGCCTCCTAATCATGGCCTTTGATTTTGCCTCTTAATCTCTACTGTCCATTTCTCTTTAAAAGGAAACCTCTCCTCATTCTAATATATAAAATTTTTAGGTATTGTTATGCTGCAGGTTTGGAGAACAATTTTGGAGGAGGATTTGAGCACTCAAGCTTGGATATTGCAACTTCTCTCTTCTTGTCTTCTTCTTCTTGCATCCATGGCTATTCATGT
>MU225001.1:3287913-3304161 GCA_018584345.1 Thuja plicata | reverse complement strand
ATAGATCACATTTCCAATTGGTGCTCTAAAAATGGACCTAGATTTGCTTTCTTGCATATATTTTTCACATAGTAATTAGGCCCTATGAACACTATTTGTGGTGATCTTGAGAGAGTGGGCTTCATTCGCTTGTCTTACATGTGAAGCTCTTCTTGATGATAGATCCCCTTGTAGGTAGGGAAGGATTTTTTTTTATCTCATTGGTCAACTTGGTTTGGGCTTCAACTTTTGGCAATACTTTCTCTCTTTGGGGAGATTGGTGTCATTTGTTGTTGTATGAACCTTGAATGAGGTGATTTCAAATTAGTGGGTCAATTAATATTGTTTGGTATGTTTTGGTGAGGTGAAGAGGCTAGAGGATTATGCTCTTTTCCCTTTTGGGAGAATCAAAAACTTGGAACCCTTGAATCTGAACTAAGTCCCCATGTGGTCCATATTGTGAGTCTTCCTTGTTAGAGAGGGTTAACCATAGTGGACATTCCATTTATTGGGTAAACCACGTGGACGGAACCTCAAGCAGTAATAGCCATTTTTCTCCATGGTAGAAAAAACTGCTAGATAAATGTCCTTGTGGAAGAAATCTCCACGGGTGTAGTTTCTTGTGGGTTGTCAGATCTGCTCAGCAGCTCCTGATTGATTAAATTCTCAGACTGTGTCAAAACCTCGGTGTGACGGGATTGGATTTCACCCATTTGAGATTGCAAAAGTTGCAGATTCAAACCATTGCTAAGAACCACAGTTCAACCAAATTTTTCTTTTCTAGGACTATGTGCGTGATTGGGAAAACATTTTGAGAACATACACAAGTAGAATTCTTATGGAGTAGAAATACTATGACACTATCTATGTTCATGTGCAAGGTTGCTTTGTCCCTTGCTCATTGTTTGAAGACATTAATTGCTTGAACTCCCTGATTGTTGTATTGCGTGTCTGATTCATGAAAAAATATGTTAATGCATCTAGTTGGTTAATTAAAACAATCAAAAATTGAGTTTTGTGTCCTTTCCTCGCGCAAGAAAACTATTTCTTCACACTATTCACTATGTTTCCTCGTGCGACTATCTAAGAACCCTTGTGCGATATTTTGCAAACTTGCTGTCAGTTTTCTATTATCCTGTCACACTAGTCTGAGTTTCCTCGTATTCCTATGCATTTCATTGTGCGGTCCTGTGCAAATCCTTGTGTGAGAAAGTGTTCTGTCACGCAAAACTGTCTGTCAGTGAGCTGTTTGCTATCATTTTTGAGCCCATTTAGCTTGTCGTCCTATCATTTTTGGTTTTTTGGGTTGATCCAAGTCAGATTGGATTACTTAACCCACTATTAGAAGCTTTTTTTTGCTTAGGATTCTTGCATTTGACCTCTTGGATTTGCAATCTTTCATTTCACAAGTGACCTTGCTTGGCGCTTGGTGTGCTAGAAACCATCCTTGTTGAAAAGATAAACCTTTAGATTATTTGATAACACACTTGGAGAGCTTTGGTAGTCTCTTTTCCATCCACTTTCATACAAAATTTCAATCTCAATTAACATAATTTGGGTAAGACCATCCTCCAGATCCATATGTGCTAGGGTATTCACTCGAATTTATTGGGCACCTCTGTGGCAGTGTTGGCTTATGCCTCTTTCTATCTTATCACCTATTTTTGGACAAGTTAGTGCCTTTTCTATCCTAGTTGGTACCAACATTTCTTAGGGTAATCCTATCAGCTAGTACCTTTTCTTTCATGCCAGTTACAACAAGATATCAAGTAAATCAAGGAAAATGACCTCAAGTGGTTTTTAACCAATTACCCTTAGTTCAAACTTGCCAAAGACATAAGGGAAAAGAACCCATATTTGATCAATCACCTAGGAATACTTTGTAAGTGTGGTTTGATTCCAAGAGTTATCTTAGTGAGTTGGGTATCCCCTTAGAATCTTCTCACTCTTCTATGGATATGAGTTATACAATGACTCAGAGAGAGAAGGAAGCCAGAGATAAATGTTATGATGATATGTTTGCAAAGAGTGGACATGCTATTTCATTTAGTGGTTCCTCTCATAATAGTAGACCAACCTCACCCCTTATTTCAACAAGATATCTAGATGCACACCAAAGGGCTAAGATAGAGAGAGGTAAGAGACATGCTTATGACGATGAGTTATCACAACATGAGAAACAAGGAGATGAATTTTATGATACTCATGTCAATACAACTTATACCAAAAACTTGTTTCAAAATTCAAGACCAATCTCGCCTCTTAAAACATCTACCAATTACATGAGTAATAGACTCAAGAGGATTGAGTGTGAAAACCAAAAATTGCAATATGAACAAGTTCATAAGGAAGAACAAATTAGACGCATAGAGATGGAGAAACAAACTTTGATATAAATGGAAAGGAAATCCTTTCAAGAGGAGTGAGATAGGCTCTTGGCTAGACAACTCAATGATCCATTCAATAATATGCATGCTAGTGGTGGAAACAGTTCTCCTCCATCCACTCCTCCTAGGACTCCACAAAGTAGGAGACATTCAAGATCACCATCATGATCTCCTAGCCCTAGAGGAATAAGGGTTTCTAGACATGATCATTATAGGAGAAAAACCCCTCCTAGGAACTCAAGGCCACCTTCATAGCGTGCTAATTATGGTTTGCAATATGGGGGTAGTACTTCAATCTTTGATCACATCTCCCAAGATTTCATGCAAATGCAACAAGAGCCACTTTTTCAACATTATGTGGAGAAATATGTGGAGAAAAACAAGGATAAGTTCCTAGAGAGCGTAATCAACAAAGGTGCTAGATTCCCCTACAACTTTGATGTGGATAAAAATATTAAGAAGCAAGGTCCATCCCAAGAGGAGAAGCTCAACGAAATGAAAAGAACAATGGATAAAATGTTTGCACCTAAGAATTCTTTCTCATTGGACTCGATTTGTCCTAATCCTTTTGATAAGAGTGTTGACATGAAAGAATTTCCTAGAAAGGTTGAAATACCTCAATATGACAAATATGATGGGAGTGGAGATCCACATGATCATGTGCGCCAGTTTTATACCACAAGTTTTGAGTTCCATCAAGATGATTCATACCTTATGAGGTTGTTCCCATGAAGTCTTAAGGGTCAAGCAATGGAATGGTTTACTAAGATAACTCACCTTGTTAAGACTTTCAAAGAGCTTTTTCACAGATTTGTTCAACACTTTGCATACAATGTTTCAAGATCTATCACCTTGTTGGACTTATGTATCTTAAAGAAGAATCAAGGAGAATACTTTGTTACTTTCTTGCAAAGGTGGAGGCAAAAATGCTCTTGCTATTCTAGAACTATTCCTGACAATGAAAAGATTGACATTTTTGTTAGTAATTTGGTCCCCAAAATGCGGTATGAAGTTAAGAAAATGGTTTTTGATTCATTTGACACCATGGTTGAAACCGCATGTAGAATTGAGGATGTTTTAAGAGAACAAGGAATTAACAACAACAATGGTCAAAACAAAAACAACTCTCACAAGGATAAAGGGAAGAACCAATATTGGAATAGAAACAAACAAGTGGTTAATGATGGAGTTGTGGATTCCTCCCAACCTAAAGATCAATCCATGCTCCACTTATCTAGTACTATTCAAGATACGAAGCTCAATGAATTCAATCAACAAGAAAGTAAGCCAAGCTACGAAGGTAGGCCTAAGAGTGAAAAGCATCAATTTGAAAAACTTGGTGAGTCATATGAGAAAATTTTAAAAAAACTTATTGATAACAATTTGGCCCATCCTCAAGATGTTGTGAATTTTCATATACCTGAAGTTAAACCACATTGGTGGAAGGAGAAAGCCTATTGCATATTTCATAATGGTATTGGACATGATGTTGAACACCGCTTGAGACTCAAGCATATCATTCAAGATCTCATTGAGAGTAAAAAAATTACAATAGATGGATTGAACACCAACGCCGATCATAAGGCATTCAAAGAACCTTTGCCCAAATATGAAAAGGGGGAGACCTTTAAAGTTAAGAATGGAAAAGCTGAGATCAATTATACTTACACAGATGTGGAGAATACTATCAACATGCTTGAATTTGTGGAAAAAAATGTTAATATGATGAGTGACAGAGATCCTTATGCTTATGATCTAGATGAAGACTCTCCTCCTATTTTCGATAAAGAACTTGTTGTGGTGCTAAGGGGTCCCAACTCTAGAAGGATGTATCAAGCACTTAATGTTGTTACCCAAAGTCAAGGTCCCATTGTCATTAGAGGACCCAATTCAAACCAGTCAAGTAAACCTAAGGAAGTGGCGTCCAATCCTATCACCTTGAAACTAGCTGTTAATCCTAAATTGAACTACAATGTTTTTGATCAGTTACAAAGAACCCCAGCTCAGATTTTGATCTTTGAGCTCTTAGAGTTATCTCCAAGACATAAACAAATCCTTGAGGATGCTTTGCGCACAAAAAATGTCCCCAACAACTTAGATATTGATCAATTCCAGAATATGGTTAATCACATTGCTACCCCTCATTATCTTACATTTTTAGAAGATGATGATAAAGCTTTGAGAAATTTGCACAATCTTTCCCTTCACATTGAGGTCATGATCCATAGAACCCATGTCAGGCACGTGTTGATAGATGGGGGTGTTGGGCTTAATATTTGTTCTTTTAGTCTTTTGAAAGAATTGGGTTATTCTGAAGAGGTTATAGATACCAAAAAAAGGATTACTATCAAAGCCTATGATGAGGCAGAAAGAAGTTCCAAGGGTTGGCTATCCTTCCTGTTAGGATTGGCCCTATTCAAAAGGATATTTTATTTCAAATAGTTGATGTTGGACCCCTTGCGTATAATATCTTACTTTGTAGACCATGGATTCATGACATGCAAGCAATGTTGTCTACCTATCATCAATGTGTTAAGTTCCCCACCAATGGAATAGAGATTTGTATACCTGGGGATAATACTTTATTTGTTAATTCAATTTTAGCAGGGGCTCATGTTCCCCTCAATAGAGAAGCATAAGATTTTTACCTTAGCTAAATGCAAAGACAAGCTTAACTCAGTAGACCTTGGTATGGGGGGTATCAACTCAACTCCCTGACAACATTACCAGTTTCACCTTGTTCTTATGGAAAACCTTCAAAAGAAAAGAAACCTTCCTTTTCAGCTATGACTTTATTTGGAAAATTTTTAGAATCATCAGTGCCTATTCAAAATGAGAAAGATGAGACATTTGTTAGAGATTGGATCTATAGAGAAGAAAAATATATGCACAATGAGAACTTCTCTCCCTCTCCTAAGGCTTATGGATGAGGGTATACTTTTTTCAAAAAGATGGGCTATCCTGGATACGACCCTCTTAATCACAATTTGGATGCTAGGTCCGAACCTCTTGATCATGCTAAATTTAGATGCAAGTCTAAGAAGCTAGTTGGCCTAGGATTTGAGAATTGCAACAAGCGTACTAATCCACTCTTTGAAAATTTGGATAGTGATGATGAACCAGAGTATGTACCTAATTTGACAAATCAGTAGGATATGTGTGAGGATTGGGTTCCTTCCACTAATCTCCTTTGGGGAGATTCAAATATTTCAGTCACCCATGCATTAGTTGCAATTTTAGAACAAGAATCAGATATAAAAGATCCTTTGAGAGAGCGTCAAAGAAAGAATATTGTTCATTTAATAGAAAGAGAAAGTGCTAATTTTGATGAAAATGGACCTTCTACATCATGATGTCCCAAACCTTCATGGTGTAAGCATCCTAGTCGCAGTTCAGATACAAGTTCTAATGAGTATGAATGGGACTCTTTTTCAGAGCCCTCCACAGTTGATAGATATATTGATGTTTTTCACACTTATAGTTCTCAACCCGAGGTAGCTAATGAGTCACGTGTAGGATTAGAGGTTTTGAACCCACATGTTTCCTTAGTGGACAATTCTTCACTTGTTAGGATGAGTCTTGATTTGGGTAGCTTAGAGGGATACTTGACGGACTCTGGCTCTTCAGTCACCAACAATAATATCATTCACATTTATAGCCTTGAACCAGTTGTTGATTTACCCCTTGTTCATCCTGACCTTATTGATTGGTCCCAACACTATCAAGAACCTGAGCTTTTAACATTCCAAAATGATTATGAGATAGCTTGTTATCTAAACACCATTGAACCCATAGTCTCTTCCACCAATGAACCGACTACTAGTATGACAGAGCCAGACATCAAGTACCTTAGTCACAAGATAAAAAGAAAAGAAAATCAAAAGAATAGGTGTTCTAATGGAAAAAACCACTGTGTGGGGGTGTCAGAACCAAAAAAAGTAAAAATAAATGATGTATCCAAAGGTGAAAACCTCTTTGAGGCGCTTAAGGATGAGGTACTTGATTGTCTCCCCAGCTATTTTCAAGATCAATCTTCAGTGCTTATCGAGCCAACAAAAGTAGCCAATTTGGGTCCAGGTGAGGCTCCACAAATAGTACACTTGGCTGAGTCCTTATCACCTGAAGAAAAAGAAGCTTACACTAAGTTCTTACAAAAAAAGAAGGTCAATTTTGCATGGAATTATTCAGATATGCCAGGATTGGATATAAATCTTATCATGCATCACTTATCTATATCTCCAAATGTCAAACCAGTCAAACAAAAATTGAGAAAGATGCATCCTCACATAGCTCTTCTAGTCAAAGCAGAATTAGAAAAACTCCTTGGTGCAAAATTTATAAGAGCTATTCCCTATGTTGAATGGATATCAAACATTGTACCAGTTTCTAAACATGACAAATCCATTCAAGTTTGCACCAATTTTAGAGATATCAATAGAGCATGCCCAAAGGATGACATTCCACTCCCCAATATAGATATGATAGTGGATATGACTATGGGTTATGAGATTTATTCCTTGATGGATGGTTTCTCTGGGTACAATCAGATTAAGATAGCTCCTAAAGATCAAGAAAAGGCTGCACTCACTTGCGCATGGGGTACCTATTGTTGGAACGTTATGCCTTTTGGATAAAATGTAGGAGCTACCTATCAAAAAGCTATGACAACTATTTTTCATGACATGATGCATAAAAATATGGAAGATTATGTGGATGATACCTTGGCCAAGTCTAAACAAAGAGATACACACTTAGACGATTTGGAAGTAATTCTAGATCGCATGGAACAATTTCAACTAAGGTTAAATCCTAAAAAGTGTGCATTTGGAGTCACCTCTGTAAAACTACTTTGCTTCATCATTTCAGCAAAAGGAATAGAGGTGGACCCTGAAAATGTTCAAGCAATCATAGATATGACACCTCCTAAAAACATTAGTCAAATGAGGAGTCTTCAGGGACATTTTCAATCTATAAGGAGATTTATTTCATAATTGGCAGATAGAGCTCAACCTTTCAACAAGAACTTACATAAAGGAGTCAAATGTGTTTGGAATGAGGATTTTCAAGAGAGAATAGATAAAATAAAGAGGTACTTGGTGAATCCTCCCATTTTAATGCCTCCTATCCTAGGGAAACCACTTATTTTATATATTTCAGGGCCAAAATCTTCCTTGGGGGCATTACTAGCTCAACTTGATGAAAATGGGAAAGAAAGAGCAATATACTACATTAGCTGTACTCTTGTTTTATATGAGGTTAACTACACTAGCATTGAGAAATCTTTCCTTGTTGTTGTGTTTGATTCCCAAAAGTTGTGACATTACATGCTTGCGCACACTATACACCTCATAGAAAAAATAGATCCACTCAAATATTTGCTTAGTAAGGCTGCCCTCATAGGTAGACTTGCTAAATGGATGATGATACTTTCAGAGTTTGACATAGAATATATTGAGAGAAAAGTAATAAAAGGACAAGCCATAGATGATCAATTGGTTGATTTCCCATGACAAGATAATGCACCTATTCAAGTTGACTTCCCAGATGAACACCTCATGTATATGAATGAAAGAACATGGAAGATGTTCTTTGATGGATCTTTTATGAAAAATGGTTTAGGAGCTGGTGTGTTGTTTGTTTCTCCTCATGGGTACATGATTCCTAAGTCTTATAAATTATTGTTCCCATGTACAAACAACATTGCTGAGTATGAAGCTTTAACAAATGGACTTAAGATGGCTATAGAATGGAGAATCACAGAGTTACACATCTATGGGGATTCACAGCTGATAATCAACCAAGTTAATAATGAATATCAAACAAAGCATGAGATAATGGTACCTTACAAGAAAATGGTTGATTCCTTGAAGAGATACTTCACATTTGTCATGTTTCAGCAGATCCCTAAAGAAGAAAACAAAGCAACTGATGCTATGGCTACACTTGTTTCACTCCTTCAGTTAGAGAAACATGAATCCAGATTTGAATTCCTGGTGGAAGAGCTACATCACCCTATCTTTGACTCCCAATAAAGCCATGTCATTTTTACCCTTGTTGGTCATGAGTCATCCCGTTATGGTGCCATTTACTCATATCTTTGTGATGGCATTATACCTAAAACCTTTAACCAATCTGAACGCAGAAACCTTACCCAAAATGCCTCTCACCATTCCCTTATCATCGGTGATTTGTATAGGAGGGGTCTAGATGGAACACTTCTTAGATGCTTAGAAAAGGAAGAATCTGACCAAGTGTTAGTTGACATTCACAAGGGCATCTATGGGGGACATTCCAATGGTCTTACCATGGCCCGAAGGTTGCTTAGGGTGGGGTACTATTGGCCTAGAATGCAGATTGAGGTGGTAGCTTTTGAAAATTCATGTGAAAAGTGTCAAAAACATGCTAACCTGATACATGCTCCAGGCAGGGAGCTAATTCCTTCTATATCTCATTGGCCATTTCAGTGCTGGGCCTTTGATCTTGTTGGGAAGATTCATCCCAACTCATCAGGTGGACACAAGTTTATCATTATTACCACTGATTACTTCACTAAATGGGTAGAAGTTGTCCCACTTTCTGTTGCCTCGGGCAAGACAGTCTCTCTATTCATTCTAAACCATATCATCTGTCGATATGGAGTGCCTTCCAAGATTATCACTAACAACGAAGGCCAGTTTAAAAATAAGGACCTTAAACAACTCTGCAAGAAATTCAAGATTAAACAACATTGGTCCTCCATTTACTTCCCGCAAGGAAATGGTCAAGCAGAGGCATCAAAAAAGACCATTTTTAAAATCTTACATAAAACAGTTTGTAAGAATGGTAGAGATTGGCATTTAAAGATAAATCCAGCTTTGTGGGCCTATAGAATGAGTATTTGTACTCCTACTGGGGCTACTCTATTTTCCCTTGCATATGGTGCTAAAGCAGTGTTACCTTTGGAGGTTGAGATTCCTTCACTTTGAGTTTCTCTCCATGGTCTAGTTATAGATGAAGACTACCGCGCCATGAGACTTTAAGAGTTAGAACTTCTAGATGAGAAATGCCAAGCATCATTTGACCATATGATGGTCTATCAAAAGCGCATGTCCAAAGCCTTCAAAAAAAAGGTTCACCCTAGAGAATTCCAAGTATGAGATCTTTTCCTATGTAAAAATCCTAGGAATCAACAGCATAGAGATCAAAAGGGCAAATTTGAACGTAATTGGCTTGGACCTTACATTATTACAGCAGCTTTTGGGTCAGGTGCTTATTTACTATCTATAGAAGAGGGAGAGAAGCTCCCTGATCCTATAAATGTCTTGCACCTAAAGAAGTTCTATCCATGATGCCCATTTTGTCTAGGGGCATCCTTTTGTACATATATATTGATCCTGAAAAAATCCAAAAAAAAATGATATATTGTCAAAAATTCTAAAAATCAGAAAATGTCCTAAAACAATTATCATCTTAGTGAAAACCTAGCAATAGGCGCTTTGATGTATCTCAAAAAAATTATATATTCCAAAAATACAAAAAAATCAAAAAATTTCAAAAATTCAAAAAAAAAAGAAAAAGTGCCTTGGTGAAAACCTTGAAACAGATGCCTTGGTAGCAAAAAATCAAAAAAATTATAAAAAGTCCTGAAAAAAAGAAGAAAAAAATTTAAAAAAAATGAAAGAGAAAAATTGTAATAAAATTCAAGTGGTGAAAACCTGGAAATGGGCGCTACTTGAGGCCTTTGCACCCCTGTTTCTTAGTGTGTGTCCACGACACTTATCCTTTCTCCATCATGCCTTGTCCTTGTTGCCTTGGTTTGAAATTGGTCTTTGTCTTTGTCTAGGGGGCATAACTGTGTTAGCTTTGGTCTCTTGGATGCGTTGGTCTTTAGGACATCTCACAAACGGTGTTTTTCAACACCACCCCAATTCTATTTTTCAATACAACTCCTGACATTGAGTGTTTTTCAATACTTATCGGTTTGGTCTTACCCCATTTTCTCATGTGGTCTTACCTACTTGCAAGCATTCTATCCTTATCCTCGGAACTTAGTATCAGTTAACACACTTAAATTTTTAAGCACAACACTTAATGCTCGAGCTATGTCATGATCTTTTCTTTGTGTGCTAACTGTTATTGATTTTTCATTGAGTGTCCTTGTCTAATAAGTCTCTCCGTGATGCATAGCTAGAGGACTTGGGTCATGGACCATGTTTTTATTTGCTTCTTTCTTTATGCTTCACTATTTTTGCACAACTATTCTGCTCGTCATCTTGGCCTCTATGCCTTGATGTGAGCATGATTTTGCTACATTAAATTGGGTAAGCTAACATCACAGTCATCTTGACCTTTATGTCTTTGATGCTTATGTTAGAATCTTTCCACATTCCAATCCGATATAAATCACATTCATATCTTCATAGTTGCGCTTGTGACTAGTGACGATTGTGTGATTTTCTGATGTCCGTTAATAATGGTCCAATGATGAAAATAAGTTCCTTAACATTCTCTAATTAATGATGAACACAAATTCCTATGTTACAATTGCTCTATTGCAAGTACACCTTTGCATTTTCATGTAGCTTGCATTGTTAGACTTCATGTTAGTTTGCATTTTAGGCTGCATTATGAGTTTGTGAGGGTTTTCCTTCATCTTTCTTATGGACTTTTAATCAACTGTGATCACGTTCTGAACTTCATTTCCTTATCTTCTTTTGTGATATCAATCAAAATTTTCTATCTTAAATAGTTGATTAATTTTGGGCGCATTCTCTTTTTTTAAGGAAAATTCTCTTTCTTCTCTTCATTTCTTTCCACCTCTTCCAAACTTCTATCTTCCATTCACTTTCACCCCACTTCTTTTCTTCTAATTCAACCTTGGGGCATAATCTTTCATGCTTGATGATCTACCTTGGTTCTTTGATCCATATATCTTTCATCTTACATTGAGAACCTTATCTTTAGTTTGATTTGATCAAATTTATGAATTTACTGTTTCTCCTCTATCTCATTTCAATTTTGATCACGAGGGGGCAGTACCTATCAAACTTCAATCCCTTATTCAGCTTTATCAATCCTATCAATTGCTTCGCTTGAGGCAACCTTGCTTGAGATTCTTATCTCGGACATGTCAATTACTTATTTACAACGGTGTTGACCTTGTATTTTTTTTGCAATCAACTTATCTTTGTTCTGATGTGAATTACTTATTTACAACGGTGTTGATGTTTGTGTTGTTTTTTGATCCCAAATCGATCTCACACTTCAACTGCATTCTTTGACTACATGTGTTCCCAGAATGATCACACATTAGTCAAAGAGGGCCAAATGTATGCACCCTAAAATGGTCGCCTGGACTATGGGCCCCCATTTACCAGTTTATCAAATTTCTGAATCAATGTTTTGCAACATTTTTAATTCAAATCAATTTCCTTGATCAAATCGTAATTAATTCAATTATTTCAATATTTCCTAAGGTTTGATCATTTTTATTTAATTAAAAGATTTAGCCTCCCCTTTAATTAAATAAAATTCATCTTATTTAATTAAATTAAATTCCTCCCATTTAATTAAATAAAATTCTTCTAATTTATTTAATTGTAAAGAAAACTCCTCTTTTAATTAAATAAATAAAAATCCCCACTTAAAGCACTTTATTTAATGAAAAAGGAAATAAATTAAATAAAAATTAAATAAAGTTCCTTTTTCTACACATCTTCCTAAGTGGTGGGCTTTTTGCCTCTTAATCATGGCCTTTGATTTTGCTTCTTAATCTCTACCGTCCATTTCTCTTTAAAAGGAAACCTTTCCTTCTCATTCTAGGATATAAATTTTTTAGGTATTGTTATGCTACAGGTTTGGAGAGAAATTTTGGAGGAGGATTTGAGCACTCAAGCTTGGATATTGCAACTTCTCTCTTCTTGTCTTCTTCTTCTTGCATCTATGGTTGTTCATGTAGATTAGATTCATGTTTCCTTTCATAGATTAATCTTGCATGTGTATTCCTTTTCATAGAATAATCATGCATTGCTATCATTTAGATTACCTTTTATGCATTACAATCATATAGAATAGATTTCATTTTCATGCATTGAATCTCTCATTTCATGGTGTACTTTCATGGGCACAACTAGGTCAATTTGAGGGCCTCCATTACAAACCTTTGCACTACATGACTAGGGAGCTATGAGTCGATATTTGAGGCCTCATTCTTGAGCAACCTTGAATGGAATGATTCATAGAAGTGTGACACATTGTTAGCACACAATCTGATCCTTAGATGCTCTCAGCGGCTACAATCATCATCAAACAACATGTTCACAATTGACTGAGCATCTATTTATACAAGTTCTTTGACCTATTTTAGAATCATGCATTATAATGTTAAATCTAGATCCAAGGTATACAACTTGACCTTGATCCTTTAGTTTGCATGTTTTAAATCAGTTAAATTGATAAAAACAATAATAATTACATTGTTTTTTCCTCATGTAATGGATTTAAAACAAATCAAGACGCTAAATATAAAACTTCAGTGATTTATTTTATGTGGAAAGTCAGATCCACTTTTTACGGGATGTAACTGACTGTCATTTCTTGATCGTCGGTGTGAACTAAAAGTCTGTCGGTGTTCCTTCTTTGAACTATTTGTCAGGTTCCCTTTGTGTGTCAGGTTCCACTCTTGTCTGATCATTGGGCTGCACTATTGGTTACTCGTCGGATTCTTTTATCCTTTTTTTCATCAGATAACACTAAATAGTGTTGCGTCAGGATGCTTTGTACTTAGCGATATCGGTAACCTTTGCGTCGGGTAGTGTTGTGCCCTGTCTGTCGGTGTAGTGTAAACCGATGGTGTTTATCATGTTTTACCTTGCATATACTAATGGAAAAATATAATTTCTTCATTTATATGTTTCTTCATTGTGGCCACTAGTTTGTGAATTTGAATCGTGTAGTTGATGTACATAGATGAAATTGGTTTTCATCATGTTTATGTTCCATATTTACTACTAGTACTCAAATGTATGCATTGAACAAATATCTAGCATAATTGGCAACCAAATTACACACCCGTCATTCTTCATTTTGTAGAGATATATGTCACTAAATACATTTTAGCTTTATTTATTTGTTTGTTATATAAGATACAAATTTAAAGGCAAATGCCATTATATTTTTTGGATATTACATGAGAGGTGCAAATGCAACCCTGAACACTCTCTAGTTTATGCAAAATAAGTCAATAAATGTATCTTACTTTTGGATACATTTGGTTATCCTTTAGTGGAAACTTTTATTCTTGGGGAGGCAATTAGACATAAGGATTGGATGGAAAATTTTTGTCAATGTTTTTCAAGTACAATATTTTTCCTAGGCTTCTTGCACTTTTTGAATCAATCACAAAAATTTTGAATGCAATTTTTCCTCATCAAGGGAGCATGGTGGAGATTGATTCTATTTTTGTAACACACATTTCTATATTAGAAGTATGAAAAACTATTCTTGAGAAAGTCCTATAGGACACAAGACAATAGCAAATAATTACCTAGGTGAATCTGATCAAATAAGCCCATATAGATCCTTTGGTATTGAGATGTTTTGTTTAACCCAGGGTGTAGATTATATTTATGGATATACAAGAGGTTCATTTTTATAAAATTACAGTCACATGTAATTTAGGTCACACAAGTAATGGACAAATTTTTTGAAGGCATCACCAAATACTTGCTAAAGGCAACACCAATTGTGAAAATTTCCCTAGACTCTTTCAACATAGGAAGAGCAATGGACTATAATCTGATGCAATGGGTGTTAGAGATCAAGTAACATTGTAATTTTTTCTTTATTTTGTATGTTTCATGGTAGCATACTTCATAGTTTGAATAATAAGGATAATTTAATAGTGTAACAAATGACAACATTATAGTAAAAAATGGCGGGTGAGGTAGGAGTGAGAGCGGGATTGGGATCTAGCATTTCTAGATCTATAGAGGAGGGAGATGACTTTGATGGTGATGCAGATGACCCACCTCCCTTGGTCCCCTTTTACGCCAGTTATTTTGTGATTGGGTGGTCTAGGGGTGTTTCGGTTGGCCAGGGGGTACTTCTCTTGTCACAACCATTTGTGATGGACATTTTTTTCGTGTTCCCTTTCACTCTTTGGGAGGAAAGATTCTTCTCTATCACCTGTGAGAGATACCTTGGATCTTGGATGGCGGGCAGTCTGATCTCTGGTGCTTTTAGTATCGCCTCTTGTCTGGTGTTGTTGACCATTTTCTTGGCATCCTTTGAGGATGTGTGGGATGCCCATAAGAGAAGAGTGCTTCTTGAAGCTGATGCTCCCTTTAATGGATCCACTCCTTTCGATGTCCCTGTCACTATTTTGGAGCTCTTTTTTACTACGACTTCCCATAATGTCTGTGTTATGGGGTCCGTTGATGGATTCGAATGGATGGGGATTGCTCTTTGTAGTTTAGTTTTTCTTCCCTTAGGAGGGTTTATCAATTGTGCATGGGACTATTTTTGGTCTCTATGTGTGTTTTTGATGGAGATCTCTTAAGAAATGGGTTTTTTGGCCCCTATTCTTCTTCATGTGTAACTTGGAGGCATTCCTCTGATTTTGATGCTAACTTTTCAAAGTGCTCTTTTGTTGTTGTGGGGTTGTTGGTCCCCTATTTTGGAGCCTATACGGTTATGGTTATATCTGTCAAGGCAGAGGTTGGTGGCTCTGCTCTCCTTCCCTTGCCCTCTTCTATGGAGGTGGAGAGGTTTCTAACTACCTATGTTCAGGGTGATCTCCTCTTACTTCTTCTTTTCTCTGCTATGTTAAATATTGAGATGGAGGCATCTTCTTTTGAGGTGGAGGTTTTCCTTTTGGAAGAGGCTGGAAGCAATTCTGTGGGGGTGTTGCATGTGCTTGGTTCTTGATCTTGAGGTGGGGGAGAGGTAGGCTTTCTTCTCTATTTGTTCCATTATCCTATTTCCCTATTGAGGTGGGTTTTTCTCCTTTTGAGGTGGAGTGGATTCATGATGGAGCTTTTGGAACTTGCAGATGGAAAGCTTTTGATTCTAGTAACATGGTTTTGGATGCCAACTTATTTCCCTTTCTTTCAGTTGAGGGTTCCATTCAAAATCCTCTGTTTGCTTTGGTGTTGTTGGGTTGGAATGGTCCTCCCAGTGTTCTTATTGGGGTTTGGGAAGCCATCCAAAATCCCATCTCTTTGGTGAAGGTTGGGGGAGCCTTTCCGAACCCCTATGTTTTGGTGCAACTATTTTGCTGGGGTTTTTTGTTCTTTTTCTTGTTGTCTGGTTGGATATTGACAATTTTCTGTTAGATTTGCTGAACTGCAAATCTTCCCAAGAAACTTGCATGCAAACACTGCTACAAGAAAGAAGACAGAAGAGAGAAATAGAAGAGAATCAGCTATGGCGGCTGATAGACCAGAGACTAAAAAAGCATGTTGCAAGAAATAATCTTCTATTAACAACAATAATGAAATTACAATCTCGGTTCTGAAATACAAAGAGGTGATTCCTTATAAAGGAATCACGAAACCCTAAAAGGGAAACTACTAGGAAATGGAAACTTTCCTAAGTCTAACCTAAGGAAAGAGTAGATAAACTAATAATTAACTAATTTAATTATTAGTAATACACGACTACTCTAACACCCCCCTTAAGTGTAACTTAGGGAGAAGAAAAAAAGCTAAACTACTGCAGAAAGCAGGAAAGATGGGTACCGGCAACTAGGCCTGATCAGGTACCCAAAACATAAAAGGAAAAGATGTCCCAGAGAGAGGAACAAGAAGAGAGCAAGAAGCATCTCCGAAGCATGTCTGAAAACTCTGTCAGAAGATACTGCTGGAACCCCCACTGAAGTGCATGACCAGGTAGAGAAGACAAG
>MU225001.1:3271799-3282311 GCA_018584345.1 Thuja plicata | reverse complement strand
ATTAAATAAAACTTTCCTATTAGAAACATAAGGATTTTAGAATCAATTTCCCCATACCATCTAGACAAGTTCCAAATAAAGAATAAGGTAGACAACCATTTTTATTTTGCATCACTATACAAGGTAGCAGGAGGATCTTGAGGTATAAATTTTTTTTGCAAGTTGATATTCCTCATTCAACATCCAGATCTTGATGGAAATATCGCTTTGCTTTAGGTTTTTATAATGATTAATAATGTTGTCCTTTCTAATCAGATACATTATTTCCATGAAATCAACCTACCCTGCCTACACTTGATAGGAACTATGTTGCCTTGCAAATCTTGTTTAAGTTATGTAAAGGATCCTCAAATAATATTTAAATTGATTAAAAGAGATTATAATTTATACATAATGGACCATAGAAGAATATTATATAATTTCATAATTCATATTGTAACTTATGGTTTGATTCTCAATATAGGCATTTAATTCCATTCTTCGCTAGGCCAATATCTCAAACTTTTAGACAAGTAATTTTAGATAATTGGATAAGTAAGAGAGTGTTTATTTAAATTATTGTAGCAATAGAAATAGCTCATGTCCGTTTCCCAACTATTACTCGAATGATCAAAATGTTGAAGAGCACATACTTAAATATTTAGATTGGCTTAGTATTCATTTATTTGATGAACTGTAACTGACTGAATGTTTGAAGATGTTAAGTTGATGATCATGCAAGACATTAAATCAGTTAATGTATTGTATTGTCATTGATGTCAACTTGATATAATATGTATGGTCATGTGTATATTGCTAAAGACTTCAAAGAACCAATGAATCAAGACTATGATATCAGTAATGCATAAAAGATGACTACTCACAAAGTGACTATATACACCGACGGAGTGCACACCGACGGTTAGAGTGAACCAAAAGAAAAAAGTCACAGTGTTGCCCGATGAGAAAAAGCACAACATTATCGATGAGCAAAGTCATAGTGTTACCTGATGAGCAACGCATAGTGTAACCCGACAGACATAATTACAGTGTTGCCCGATGGACAGAGATCTTGAAGATAACTAAAGTCACACCGATGGAACATTCAGTTATCACCGATGACTAACTGAAGTATTGACCAACAGAACAAAGAGTTCAGAAATGACAAAATGCTTGGCTGTCAAGAGCTATATATAGACTTAACTGATACTTGTCATTATTTCAAATGACAAGATAAATCTGGAGTTAGGTAAAGGATTTAAAGCTATTTTGTCCAGTTGGTAAGAATATCTCTACGAGATAAAACTGGAGTTTTTCTTTAAATATAAGTGGCGAGAATTATGGATCATGCCAAGATCAGGAAAGCCAAGAAATGGTAAAGTCATGTCTATTTAAGAGACAATCTTATTCATTATGAATAAGGGGAGTGACAAGAGAATAGATGTTGAAGAGATTCTAAAGGAGAAGAAAGTCTTCATTCAGACTTGATCAACAAGCTGAGGAAAGAGCTAAATTCAGCAGACACCGACAAATAGTGATACAAAATCATAGAGTAGAACAGTGTGGAGCAAAGGTATTGAATTGATAATATTGATCACAGAGGTAATTCACTTACAATAGATCTGAAAATCTACAATTCAAGTTGTATGTGTGAACATATCAATTTATTGTTTCAGTTTAACCATTGAAGCATCAAGTCTCTTAATCGAGCAGGACTTAAAAGTCTTTTCTAATTGAGATACATCCCAAGGAGTATCAAAAAGTTTGATAATACAAAGTAGCATTGGATATGCCCGATACCTATTAACAAGCCAAGTGAGTGTTTGATCAAGGATGGTAGCATTACATGCCAGATACTAAGTGACAAACTATCTATCTAAATCATCTAACAAGGTCACACCTAACAGTGTGTTTGCAACCTTTAACATGGTTGGCTCTTCACCGAGCTCATTTCAGCAGAGTAAAAATTTGGGGTACCGGTCCCAGTGGTTTTTCCCTTAACAGGGTTTCCACGTTAAAAAAATTCATGTTTTATGTGTTTATGTTTCATTACTTTACTGTTTTGCATTTCACATAAGTATTCTGGATCAATCAGTATACACTAGTTATTTACTATATTTTGGTAAATATAAAGACTGCTTATCGGTAAACATACAGTAGAAGGTTTTACAAAGCATTTCGACAAGTAGAAATTTGATATAAGTATTTCAAGGCATTCATCTTGTAGGATTGAATATAACTAGAGGCTTAAAAGTGGTAATAAGTTTTAAGGGTTTATTTAAGGATTAATTTTTTAGGCCACTGATTCTCCCCCACCTTAGTTATTATTAACAATTGGTATCAGAGCTTGTGTGCTTAGAAGGAAGGTTTCACGACCTAAGCAAAAGATCACAAGATGAATAGACGAGATGTGCCCAAGTTGAACAAGGAAAATTTTGCATCATGGCAAAGAAGAATAAGACTCCACTTGTCAGGTATTGGAAATGGTGTTACTCAATACTTAGATACTGAATATGTGTTTCCCACAGGAGCACCCATAGTTGAACAAATGAGAGAGAAGCATGAGCACAACTACATGATGATAGAGCTTTTGTCCTCACTCTTTGATGCTGAATTTGAGATGTCAATACATGCACATCAACAAAGTAGATGTGGGATAAATTGATTCTTGTACATGGTGTTGATAAGAATGTTCTTAGAGCCAAGGCAGAAAGCCTTAGAATAAATTTTGATGATATCAAAATGAAAGAAGGTGAAAACATCACACAATACAACACAAGAATCAAAGAGGTAGTCAATGCTATGCGAGGAGTTGGAGGTGTACTAGAAGAAGATACAGTGGTAAGAAAAATTCTAAGAACCTTACTGCCTACTTATCTATTAGAGTATCTGCCATACAAGAAATGAAAGTAGTAGCAAAAAACAATGTTACTCTAGATAGTTTGATTGGAAGACTAGTTTCATTTGAGATGAATAACTTTGATAATAGTGTCTTACCAAACATAGAGTCTGCATTCAAAACTTCTATGAGAATAAGTAAATCAAGTCATAAACACACTATGAGAAAAGATAGTGATAGTGAAAGTGAAGAAGAAAATCTTGATGAAACTGAAGCACTTATGACTAGAAGAATGCAGAGAGGCAAAGGTAAATACAAAGGTAAATTACCACTTGCTTGTTTTAATTGTAAAGAGATTGGACACTTTGCTGCAAGATATCCTAACAAAATAAAATATGACATAAGTAATGATAGATCATTCAAAAAGAAGTATGACAGAGGTGATTACAGAAGCAATCAAAAATAAAAAAGAAGAGATACCCGAGACTACAAAGACAAAGGAAAGAAGGTCAGTTACCTAGCTAAATGAAAAGATGAAGATACTGACACAAAATCTAATGACGACATCGAGATGGTTTTTGTGACAGTAAAATATGATTCAGATGAAGATGAAGAAAGGTATGTAGAAACTGCACTCATATCTAAAGTTAGTAAAATGATGTATGGATCATAGATAGTGGCTGCACTCACCATATGACAGGTGAAAAGCAAAATTTTGAGACTTTTGAATACTATAATGGTGGTTTAGTAAGAATGGGTAATGATACACCTTGTCCAGTTGAAGGTAGAGGAACCATAATGTTAAATAACCTGATAAAATGTGAAAATGCTTATTGGGTGAAAGGATTGAATTATAATCTATTGAGTGTTTCTCAGTTGAATAATTCAAGTCATAGAGTAGAATTTTAAAATAAGAAGGCAAAGATCTTCAAAAAATCAAGAATTCTAATTGGTACCGGTGAGCAGACATAAGGTAACTTATTCTATCTAAATGATACTGACACCACTTGTTTGATGGCTAGAAATGAAGACATATGGTTGTGGCACAAAAGATTGTGTCATGTGAACTTTGACAACATGATAAAGATAAGAAAAAAGAGAAATTTCAAAGGCTAAGAGGAACCTCCTACATCAATATGATGAATATGCATGAAATAATAGAAATATAGAGCAACAGTAGAACTCAGATTGAATCTATTGATCATGGGCCACTTCGAGGGAGTAACCTCCTTTGAGAAAGCTTAATACAATAAATTTGTTGGTACCATTAAAGGGCTCAATACACACTTATATACTAAGTACAATCGAGAAAAGTATTACTACCTATGCATGTGGGATAATAAAATATATTCACAGGATGACTTACAAAGCATATACGTCCAACAACACTACACTAACAAAATAAACAAAAGGAACACATAGGTTCCTAACATCCCCTCTCTCTTAGAAAAAAGATTTGTCATCAAAGCTTAAGGTGTGGAAATTGTTGCTAAATCTGAAGAAGGGGTTCCCATGTAGCATCCTCTGGTTGTATTCCATGCCACTGAATCAAGACCTCAGAGATGGGGCGAGAGAGAAGCTGACGAGTGCACCAGTCCAGGATTGCCTCAGGCTCCAAGATAATGGATCCTTCCTTATCCATTTTAGGGAGAGAAGTTTGTGCTCTAACGTGCCAAGAACTTGCTTGAGACAAGAAATGTGAAATAATGGATGAATGCAGGAAGAAGGAGGAAGTTCTAGTTTATAAGAAACTGAACCAATCTTCTGCAGAACCTTATATGGCCCATAAAATTTTGGGGCTAGCTTATGATGACCTTTAAGCTTCAGGTAGGATTGCTTGTATGGATATAGATGAAGAAAAACCATATCCCCAACTTGAAATGAGCACTCAAAATGGTGTTGATCTACCTGCTATTTCATCCAATTTTAGGCTATGTGAAGATTATCCTGTAAGGTGCGAAGAATGTGATCCCTGGTGCAGAGAACTATGTCAACTACCTGGACTGGTGAGCTGATGAGAGTGTAGGGAAGGAGCACTAGAGGTTCCTGGCCATAGATTTCTTCATATGGAGTTATTTTAGATGCAGTGTGGTAAGAAGTATTGTACCGCCATTCAGCAAGAGGAAGCCACTTGGTCCACTGATGTTGCTCTTCAGAAGTGAAGCAACGAAGATAAGTTTCCAGGCATTTGTTCAAAATTTTGGTCTGACCATCAGTTTGTGGGTGATAACCCAAACTCATCTTCAGTTTGGTGCTAGTTTGCTGAAACAATTCAGTCCAAAAATGACTGGTAAAATTTGCATTGCGATCTGAGACAATGGAAGAAGGGAGGCCATGAAGATGGAAGATTTGGTCCATGAATATTTGTGCAACTGAGAAGGCATTATAGGGGTGGCCAAGGGCACAAAAATGACTATATTTAGAGAGACAATCGACCACAACCAAGATCACTGTCTTTCCACCTGATTTAGGATGCCCTTCAATGAAATCCATAGAAATATCAGTCCAAATCTGTGTAGGGATGGGCAAGGGTTCCAACAATCCAGGAAGGAGGGTCATTTCACCCTTGTGGTGTTGGAAAGTATCACATTTAGCCACCATTTGTTGAATCATCTATTTCATTCCTTTCCAAAAGAATTTTCGCCTTGCTCGCTCATAAGTTTTGAGGAACCTAGAGTGCCCTGCCAAAGGAGAGGCATGGAGTTCATGAAAGATAGACTATTGCAGATCTAGATTTTGAGGAAGCACTAGACGACCCTTGTATCAAAGAGAAGCACCATCCCAAGAGTAATGTGGTATAGTAGAAGGATTATTGGCCAACTGGTGAATGATTTGAGATAAAGAAGAGTCACTGACATAGCCCTACTAAATATATTCTAACCAATTGGGAATTGGCATAGAAATAGCTGAAAGGGAAGCTTGATCATCAAATGTGCAAGAAAGAGAATCTGCCACAATATTGTCCTTACCCTTCTTGTAGGTGATCTCATAATCATACCCCATGAGTTTTTTGACCCATTTCTATTGTACTGGGGAGGATACTCATTGTTCTAGGAAGTATTTCAGACTTTGGTGATCGGTCTTGATGCAAAAATGACTCCCTAGGAGGTATGGATGCCACTTCTATACAACATGCAAAATAGCCATCATTTATTTTTCATATGTAGATAGGGCTAAATTCTTACTAGAAAAGGATTTGATAGTGAATGCAATAGGATGGTCATCTTGAAGGAGAACAACACCCAATCCATTGCCGCAAGTGTTACTCTCAATAGTGAAGGGATTAGATAAATATGGCATAGAGAGAACAGGTTTACTGCATATAGCTTGTTTTAGTTATTCAAATGCATTATCAGCAACCTGGGTCCAAGTAAAAGCATAATTTTTTAACATAGTTGTCAATGGTGCTGCAATCTTCCCATAATTCTTGAAAAACTTGCGGTAATATCCAGTCAGCCCCAAAAAACCCCAAAGGCTCTTGAAAGTGTGAGGATGCAATCAATTTTTTATGGCATCTATTTTTGTAGGATCTACCCGAACCCCTTGGTGTGCAACAATATGCCCGAGATACTCCAATTCTTCCTGGCCAAACACACATTTAGACTATTTTGCACAGAGTTGATGATCAGAGAGAAGTTGCATTACGAGCTCCAGCTGATGGAGATGCTCAGCCCAGGTTTTGCTATAGATGAGGATATCATCAAAGAAGACCATAATGAATTTTTGGAGGTATGGCCAAAATATTTTATTCATCACTGCCTGAAATGTTGAAGGAGCATTAGTGAGGCCAAAGGGCATGACTAAAAATTCATAGTGACCATCATGTGTGCAGAAGGCTAGTTTAGAGATATCCTCCTCATTAACCCTAATTTGATGATACCCAAAATGAAGATCCAACTTGGAGAAAAAATGAGCGCCATGAAGCTCATCAAGAAGTTCATAAACAACTGGAATGGAAAACTTATCCTTTATGGTGAGATGATTAAGGGCTTGGAAATCAATGCAGATTTGCCAGGACCCATCTTTTTTGTGGACAAGCAGAAATGGAGAAGAAAAGGAACTGGTACTAGGGAGAATAATACCTTGCTTTAGTAAGTCACGAACGAGCATCTTGATTTTGGTCTTCTAATGAAATGGGTAGTGGTAGGGCCTGATGTTGGGCAGAACACTACCAGGAAGGAGCTAAATATGGTGGTCCTTTGGGTGAGAAGGGGACAATCCCACAGGTTCAAGAAATACACCTGTTGTAGATCTACAGGAGTACTAGAGACCGCTAATGGCTGCATCTGAATGGAATGGAGCTGAGTGATGACACCATGTGAATTCTTCTTAAGAATATTTTCCATATGATGTGAACTAATGATGTTGAGAGACCCTGGCTATAAGCCTTTCAAAGTGTGTTGTTGCTCATTGGCTGAAAATTGCATCCAAAGTTCAACAAAATCCCATAGAATGGGGCCAAGAGTGCGTAACCATTGGGTGCCCAAAACTAGATCACATCCACCTAAGGGAAAGGAAAACATGTCATAGAATAGGTTATAATATCCAATAGAGAGATGCATATTGTGACATTTCCCTTTAGAAGGTAAAGTACCCCCATTGGCAATCATGACTTCAAAGCTAGAGTAAGGGTGGACAAAGAAATCAGCCTATTTGGCTATTCAGGGGTCAATGAAGTTATGAGTGCTACCAGAATCAATGAGTATAGTAAGAGGGATCTTCTTGAAGAAACCCTAGACCCACATTGTTTGTGGGGTAGTGACTCCTGCCAAAGCATGGACATATATCTCTGGTTGGGCTTCTGGCGAAGGAGGTTCAAAAAGCGGTTGTTGAGGCTCAACCTCATCATCTACTATTTTGTGAGCATCTACATACTCTTCCAGTTCTGGTGGAGAATCCACATCCAAGAGATAAAGATTTTTTTGAACACATCTATGGCCCTGGGACCATTTCTCATCACAATTATAACAAAGCCCTTTTTCTCACCAGGCCCGCATCTCTATTTCAGACAAGTGCTTGATAGGAGTAGTTCTGGGAGCTAGCATGACTTGAGGGTGTGAAGAACCCGTATTTTGGAATGGAACAAAATTGGATCTGGAATTTTGTAGAGAACTAATCTTGTCCTCTACTAACTTAGCTAACCCAAGGGCTTCCATCATTGTAGTGGGTCATAACATTTTTACTTCAGATCAAAGTGTATCCTTCAAACCACTGACAAAACAACCATGGAAGAATTCATCAGACAGTCCCTCTATGTGATTAGCTAATTTTTTAAACTATGTCTGGTATTCTCTTACTGTGCCTTTTTGACAAAGTTTAGTGATTTCTCATGTGAATTCATCAAAATCACTAGGGCCAAAGCGCTACAAAAGGAGTGTGCACAATTTTGTCCATATTGGGTCTTTATTAGCCTTGATGTACCAATGGAACTATTGAAGAGCTTCATGTTCCAAATGAAAGGATGCAAGAGGGACTTTGTTGATATCTAGAGTATTATGCAAGCTGAAATACTACTATGCCCGGTAAATCCATCCAGTCAGATCAACACCATCGAAGTGAAGAAATTCAAGCTTTGGTCCTCAAAAATTGCCAAAAGAGAACCCAACATCTCCAGAATGGTTTTGGTTCATGGCTGAATGCTGAAGAGTGAGACTGAGAAATTTTTCATCTAGATCTTGAAGTTTGGTCTTGAGGGATGCAAGTTCCTCCTCCATGATTTTTTCTCCTGTACGGGTGACATTCATATAGTAGGATTTTTATTTTATTTTTTTATTTTTGGAATGGGTAGAACAATAGAAACATAAAAAATTTTAGTTAGGGCAAACTTGGATTTGGGCAAAATGCAAATGGGTAATGGGGGTTTGAGGAGTGGTTGGACACTTTTTAATGAAAAGGGAAAAATAAAAATGAGGGTTTCAAGGGTGGGGAGGTGGAATGGGACGAGCGGTCCAAGAGGGACAAAGGAGCTAAATTAGGAAATGAACCTTGTGGCCCAATTTGGTGGTGATTGGCTGAGAAGAAAAAAAGTGAGGGCAAACCCTAAAATTAGACAAATGAGGGATTTAGGGCTTCGATATGTGGATTTTGGGGTAGGGTCTTCAAGGAAGGAAGTATGCAGAATGGTATTTTAGGGGTTCTGGGGAACTTTGAGAGGAAATAGAAAGAAAGCAAGGAAGCTATGGCTATTTTATTTTTGATAATCAACTCAGGGATGATCACTCTGATACGAAAAACTGAAATGAAGTACTACAATAACAAGAAATGTTGTAATTTGAAATGAACCCAAATGCAAGAAATAAAATAACGTGAAGGCCACGAAGAAATTTTTTTTTGACAAAATTTCCACCCAGCGAGCCCAAGAAAGTGCTCTAATACTAGATGAAAGGAACCTCCTACAACAATATGATGAACATGCACAAAATAATAGAAATATAGAGAAATAGTAGAACTCAAAGTGAATCTATTGATCACGGGCCACTTTGAGGGGGTAACCTCCTTTGAGCAAGCTCAATACAATAAATTTGTCGGTACCATTAAAGGGCTCAATACACACTTACATACTAAGTACAATCTAGAAAAGTATTACTACCTATGCATGTGGGATAATAAAATATACTCATGGGATGACTTACAAAGCATATGCGTCCAACAACACTACACTAACAAAATAAACAGAAGGAACAAACAGGTTCCTAATAGAGGCTTACCGATGATGACTAAGCCAGACAATATCATGTGCAAAAATTGTTAAAAAGGTAAGATGACAAATTCTAGTTTCAAAAGCAAAACCCATACATCTAATGCAATTCTAGAATTAGTCCATACAGATCTATGTGGACCCATGGGGACAAAGAGCTACTATGGAGATAGGTATTTTATTCTCTTTGTTGATGATTTTTCTAGAATGATGACAGTCATGTTTCTAAAAGATAAATCAGAAGCATTTAGTATGTGTATCATCTTAAAATGGAAGAACTTCCATGTTAAGACCATTTAGCCCTCCTTAGGGGACATTTTTGACCTCTACCATATCATCATCCTATTTTTGCATCATCTCATGCTTCTGTGTTGGTTCAGGACCTTGCTTGGGCCTCTCCAGGCACCTCTTACCCCACCTGGAATATTTTCCAGGGGTTCTAACCCCCTAGGTCAGGATTGACCTTGACCCTAACCTGTGTCCCCCTTTCAGATTTGGAATCTTGTCGGTTGTCGGGGCTCATCAAAAATTTAGTTTTCTCGCTTTTGGGTTGGCTGTTTCGAGTTCTAAAGCATTGATTCCTAAATTATATTTAATATAGGTCCTTTACTGGGGGCATGGGTTTAATTAGAATTTAATTATCCTATGTAGGCCTCCTTAGAATATTGTGCCCTATTTTCATATAAAAGGAAGCATTTTTCTCTCATTTTCTCTAAGTCTTCCAAGTGCAAAAATCTCTAATCAAGATTTTTCTCAAGCATCCATTGTTCTCAAGCTCTTAAGGTGTTCAAGTCTTCTTCTCAAGCATTCAAGTGCTCCATTGAAGATCAAGGATTCAAGCTTTCAAGCCTTTGAAGGGATTAGGTGCACACATTCAAGATTCATCATTCAAATCCTAGATCTAGCCATCATGGTGGTGTGATCTTCCTTCAAGATCCTTGGTGCCTCTTCAAGACTCTTTCATCATCTCTTCAAAGTGGATTTCAAGCATACAATC
>MU225001.1:3248341-3268232 GCA_018584345.1 Thuja plicata | reverse complement strand
CATATCGAGTTCATGCTTTCATATTTACATACTTGCATACATCCAAATTTCAATTACATATCTATTGAATATCATAGCTTCATTGTTAGATTCAATTCTACTACATGTTAGCATTCTGCACTTTATTAGTTTCAAGGTTAATTCCTAAATCAGGGTTTGACTAAGGCAAACCCCTCCACCATAACAAAACAATCTCCTTTTTCTTGCAGGTATAGGTACAGAACAATGGATTTGAGCCTAGATCTGGATACCCTTTTCGGCAAACTTTCAGGATCCATGAACAAAGTCACTTTCGGATCTGTGCAGGTCAGGGTCGACATTATTGGGTTAGGGTTGACATTTGTGGGTCAAGGTCGACCTTTTTCAGAAGATGACATTGGAACGGAAAACTATTTTTGGGTTTTGTTCATCTCTGCGTTCTGGTTCTGTATGAACTATCAAATTTTCTAGAAACAGTCTACAGATCTCAGAAAACATCATTCTTTGATCTACAATATTTCAAGGTTAGTGCATTTCTCAGATATTTTCAATTATAGTCATATATCATTTCTATACATATAATTAATAGAATTTAAGGTATTTCCTCTGTCATTCTCCTTTCCAAATAGTTGATTCATTTGTGTATTAACCCTTCTCTTGGGTTGATCAACTTGGATCTCCCATTTGTGCATTTGAGGATAAAAAGGAACATCTTATCTTCTTCTTAATCACAATTGCAACACTTAATCAATTCAACTCAATTAAGGTTAATACAATCTAGGTAATTCAAAGAACAATCTACACATCAATACCTTACATTTCAAGATAATCCATTCACAAACAATCTATAAATCAAATCAATTATTTCTATACCTTATCTATTATCTATTTTAGTAACATCCATTTCAAGTCTTAAATTTTAATAATCTATCAAACCATTCTTTCTTAACACATTATACATTTTTAATAAACATATCTCTATTTCAATCCCCTTTACATTTTGGTGAGATAAACCACGATTTCTTATTTTACAAGATGTTTAAGTGGTACAAAGCAATGGTAGAAACAAAGTGGGAAGGAATTAAAATTATTAAGGTCAGATAGAGGAGGGGATTTTATATTAGATGAATTCACTGACTATTGCAATGAGCATGGTATCAAAAGATAGGTCTCTGCACCGAGAACATCACAACAAAATGGAATTGCTAAAAGAAGGAACAGGTCCATTGTTGATTGTGCAAGGACACTAATGATAGAGAAAGGCATCACCCAAATATTCTAGAGGGAAGTTGTCAATACTGTTGTTTACACATTGAATAGAGTGCAATTGAAGAAAGACACCAAGAAGACACCCTATGAGCTTTGGTATGGTCACACACCCAATGTAAGTTGCTTCAAGATCTTTGGTATTCAATGTTATATCTTAAAAGATGATAGAAATGGAAATCTTGACTCCAAAAGTGATGAAGGTATCTTTCTAGGGTATTCCACTAAGAGAAAGGCTTATAAATGTCTCAATAAAGCCTCTAACAAAATTGTTGAAAGTGCAATTGTAAAGATAGATGAATTTGCAGAGAAGAATGAAAAGGAAAGCACAAAGGAACTAGAAGACTAAATTAGGTTTGTTTACAATGAATAACCTGACACTCTACTTGACCAACAATGTAGAGCTCCCGAGCAACAAATTATTGCACCCGAGCATCAGGCTGCAAATATCGACAATCAGGATATTGCTCAAGATGATGTACCAAGCGATGGAGATCAGAATGAAGGACAAAATGATGATCAAGATGATAGTGTTGGGATTAATGGGAAGTATTACTGAGAGGGGAGGGGTGAATTAGTACCTCTAAAAATTTTAACACTTTTCACCATTCATCATTAATAAACAATCTTTATTGTATTACCAACCAATTATGATGTTCTTTCTTATGTATGCAATATTACTTCATAACCTTAATTGTATACAATAATTCATAGAAACATTCATGAAAATAATAGACACATAACACAAGATATGATATCACAGAAAACTCCTGTTAGGAAGTAAAAACTGCGGTGGGGATGACACCCACAAAACTTCACTATCTGTAGAATGGAAGGGAGCTGGTAAAGGCTTACAATTTGATCACTTCTAATGATCTACCCTGTTAGGAGTATTAAGGTGGAGACCTATTAATATCTACTTTGTTAAGAGCTTTAGCAACACTGATTTAAGTGTGCACTCGGTTAAGAGATTTACAATAGGATTGTTAAGTCCACCTTCCTTGAAAGGATTTCTTAAGTGTACTACACTTGTTAGAATGAGTACACATTTTTGACCTGACTATATGCAATCTATAATGTCTAATTAAAGATCTATTAAATCTCATAGTATATGAATATCACCTATAGTGATTGATTAATACATTTTCCTATTTGTCGTTAGCCCATGTTCTTGTTCTTGAAAACTGAATTGATCCTTTTCTGTCCTTCTACATGTATTCTCTTATCTGATCCTTAGATGCTCTCAGTGGCTACAATCATCATCGAACAACATGTTCATAATAGATTGAGCATCTATTTATACAAGTATTTGACCTATTCTAGAATCACACATTACAAAGTTAACTCTAGATTCAAGGTTTACAACTTGACCTTGATCTTTTAGTTTGCATGTTTTAAATTAGTTAAACTGATAAAAACAACAATAAATACATTGCTTCCTCTACACATAATGGATTTAAAACAAATCAAGAAGCTAAATTTAAAACTTCAGTGACTTATCTGACGTGGAAAGTCAGATCCACTTTTTGCGGGATGTAACTAACTGTTAGTTCTTGGTCATCGGGTTGAACTGAAAGTCTGTCAGTGTTCCTTTCTAAACTGATCATCAGGTTCCCTTCATTTGTTGGGTTCCACTCTTTGACTGTATCGTCAAGTTGCACTGTTGTTACTCGTCAGGTTCCTTTATTCTTTTTTTCATCGGGTAACACTAAATAGTGTTTGTTGGGATGCTTTGTACTTGGCAGTATCAGGTAACCTTGGCATCAGGTAATGTTGTGCCCTGTCTGTCAGTGTAGTATAAACTGATGGTGTGTATCATGTTTTTCCTTGCATACTAATGAAAAAATTTAATGTCTTCAATCTCCCCCTTTGACATTAGTATCAAAAACTTATATGTGCATAATACTAAAGTGTTTAGTATGTACACCATGTATATATCTTTGTCATTATATGACTCCCCCTAATTGTATGCTTTGGTATAGTATAAGTATATGTACATGTATACTTGCCTCTGTACTATACATTCCCTATTCTTTCCTTTTTCAAATGACTGACTGTACAATATCATTTCCCCTTTTATACTAACTGAACTATACATATCATTTTCCCATTTATTTAATACTCATGACAAAAATGTGCAACTTATAAGTTGTCAAAAGTGTGACAAAAATGTGTAACTCACAGTGTGTCAATAATATGTGAGTGGGTGTTCTTGATATCCTTCATCAATTTCTCCCATTTTTCTTTGAGGAGTTCTAGAGCCATGTGTTCTAGCTCTATTGTGGCATGCATATCATAAATGTTGTTTAGGAAACATTTTTGGGGTGGCAATTAGTGCTATTGCCTCTGTCATATGATTTTGCAGTAATGAGAGCATCGGTAAGAGTTGAGCTTAGAGCTCATTTACCTCATCTCTAAACTTTGTTTCTATAATTTGTATGTCTTGTCTCAAATTTCGTGCTTGCTTTAGCTACTCATTATGCAATTAGATTGCCTCTTCATTGTTTGTGAGACTCTATGTACTTGTTTGAAGATCAACATCTATCTGTGCTATCTTGTCGGTATACTCCTTGGTGAGTTGATCTAACATGCATAATTTATGTATTAAGGTAATAGCTTCTAAAATAATTGGTTCTACTGTGCTTACTAGTTCAGATAGCTTTACCTTTAGCAGCGCCACTTCTTGGCTTATCTTTTCTGCTAGCTTGAACTCATCTTTCTATTCAAGTCTTTCTTCCATGGTCTTCTCAACATCTATGTTTTGAGATGTGATTACATCCATCAGAACCACTAATTGATCAAGCATTGGGGCTGTTTGATCAACATCTAAATCTGGTACAATTTGCTGAAGTATTGTTCTTGCAACTTCAAGTACCTTGGCTTCTTTTGTGGCTTTTCTAAACTTGTCTTACATGGCCTTCCTTTCACAAAGTCTTGCATACTTTGTTAATTAGTATGATCCAATGTCCTCGGATCACATACTGGAATCTCAATAATTTCATCCAGAGTCACTGGATTCTTATTCTTTCTCTTCTTCTTCCTTGAGATTTAAGTGGACGCAAATGTATGAACTACCATTGCTAGTTCATTTGTCTTCTCAGAGGTGCTTAGTGAAGGATTTGTAGATGAAAATTTTTCTGTTTTCTTCTTGGGTTTCATCTATCATTTTGGTGAAGACGTCTCTCCATCAACCTTGGGTGTCTCTGTAGATTGCTCTTCTCTTTTATTCTCCTACTCATCTTTCTTTGCATCTTCACTCTTTTCTTTCTACTTGTCCTCTTCTACTTGCTTATCTTCTTCTTTATTCTTATCAATAGACTTGTCTTTCTGATCATCGGTTGCAACTTGTTCTATAGTTGTATCCTTTTGTTCATCTGTTGTGTCCTTTTCTTTGGCATCACCCTTGTCCTCGGGTATGCTTGTAACTGTTGCACTTGATTCTTCATTACCTTCGAGCATATTGATGGCCTTCATCAATACTGGAATATTTCTTTGTGTGCTATCTTGTGTTGTATCAGCTAGAGCGGTGTCCTGCTCATCAATTTTGGCTTGTTGAGTAGTGACATCTTAATCTTTTTGTATTTTCTCAGTAGGGTCTGGTTCTGTGATGTCAATGACTGAAGTGTCCTACCATGTCTCATTAACAACATTCATTTCTTTATTCCCTGTTGTCTTCAATTCTTATTTCTTTTCTTGATCCTTAAGTGATATGAATATTACATCATCTTTCTTCTGTGGATCTTTATCAGAGTCATAATTAGTGATGTCTTGAATGTCAAGATCATCCATGACTTTGTCCAAATCAATTGGTTCCATATCTTCAATATTGTCCAAAGAAATGTGCTTAAGACTTGCTTTATCTTTTTCCTCCTCTTTATGAGGTGTGTTGGTGAGAAGTAATTGATTCTCACCACTTGTTGACTCTGCAGGTAGATCTAGGAGTTGTCTCCATTTGGTCTCGCTCATTTTGTCCAGCTCTATAAACTTATCCTCTAGCACTTTGTAAGCTCTTATCTTTGCTACAAATTTTCTTGAGTGCTTTTTCATTATTTATTTGATCTCTTCCATATTTTATTCTAGAGGCATGAGTGTGACAAGTACTCGCTCCCTTGCTTCTTTTTCTATTTTTAAAGCATGTGACCATTGTTGAGATATTTTGTTACCCAGTGCTTTGGGTATTTGGTTGAAAAATTCTACTGGTACACACTTGTACTTGACCATTGCCTTTATGATTGCATCTTGTATCTTGTTTTTGTCCTCTGGCTCTAGTTTATCCCATTGTCTAATTTTCCTATCAGACATTGTACCGGTAGTAGCAATTAACTCAACAATTTCATCAATTGTTCTAGTGAGAAAACTTTTCTTTGATACATCAGGCTCATCATCTTTTGTGTCTTCTATGTCAGCTTTGGTCCTAACCAATATTTTCCTCCTATTTGTAGGTGTTTATTTCACAGTTTGTTTCTTAGTTTGCTTCTCTACTGGTTGCTTCCTCTTATAGGTCCTTACTTGACCTTTCTTGAGGGGTGTAGTATCTATCTTAGTAGTTTGGCTCCTTGTCCTTTGTTTCTTTGTAGGAGGTGGAGGTGCATCAGATTTAGTTGCCTTAGAATCTAATTTCTTCTCATCTTGCCCTTCACCAATGGTACCTTGTTCATTAGTTTCCTCTAGTTCTTTTTCCTCCTCATTGACTGATAGAATCTTCTCAAGATTCTTCACCATTTTATTCTTCTTATTGACAGGCTTCTTGATTACTAGGTCTAATTTCATCTTGGACTTGGCCTCTTCATATGCGCCAAGTCTTGTTTGTTTACTGTCAAGTGGTTCATTGATCAATGCATCAATAACATTGGTTGCTTGATCTATGTTAATCTCATAGTCAAGAGGTGATAACCAGGCTGTTCTTGGTACAATTGGTTTTATGTGGGTGAAATTTGTATCCACCATAAAACATATCTCATCTCTATGTTTTTCAATTAGTTGCTCAGGGATCCTCACTCTTTCCATCATCTTTTCCTTAAATTCAAGGAAGTATGCAGTCATCACTAAATCAAAGTTATCTCCTAATGACTTGATATAGTCATTTATCTGCAGTGTGACTGGTTTTGAAGTGTCCCATTTTACTTTGCCAACTGAAGTATTTGTGAAAGTAAAAGAATATACAATTGATAAGTGAACCGAACTTACATGTGTTTGTCTTTGCAGACCTGATAGTTGTCATGTTCTCATCAAGTTGTTTCAAAAGGATCTCACATAGATCCATTTGTATTTCCTCTATCACTATCTTGTAAGTTGTGCTTACTGCTATTGAAGCTATGTTGTTTAGCCTGCTATCCTGGAAGATCTTGTATCCTATCACACATGCACCGAACCTCAATTCTTCTTTGGTGATGGTGTTTACCTTGAGACCTCTATTATCCCACATAGCTTTTGTGAGCCTTTCAACTTCTAGTCAGGAGGGATGCTTGTGTGCCTTAGGCTTGTTAGTTATTGGATAACCAGTTACAGTGTGCAACACATCCTTAGTGATTTTATTAGGTTCATCTAACCATAACTTTTGGTCATGCATTCTGCTCAAAACTAACCTAATCCAGTCAGTTTTGAAAACCCTCAAGAAATATAGGGCATTTGTTATCCCTTTAACTTGCAGATGCTTATGTTCATCTTTCTAGTTTCCTTCTGCATCACACAACTTCTTGTAAGATTCATCCATTTACAGATCACCAATCTCGGTAATCTTGCAGTGAATATAAGACCTTACATCTTCTATCAACAAAACCCTAGGTGGAATTTTCAAAAATGCGCTAGATTCATCGGGTTGCAATGCAATTTCTGGGCATATCTTATACTTGGGTTCCACAAAAGTGTTGTTCTTGGTTAGCTTAACCACATTCTTCTTATCATTCTTAATCTTTATGGTTCTTGAAGTGGTTTCCATTGTATTTCAAATTTAGGGCTTTCTTGAAATTAATGACAGAGTTCTTCGGTGTGCTCGGTACTTAATTTGATCTGTGAATCTTATGAATGATCTATTTGGAGTGCACTGGATCAAGTCTAGGTATCTCTACTAAATTCTCTATTATTGTTCTATATTCACTCTGCTCTTTCTCTTCAAATCACATGTGCAAAATGAAATGCTCCTATTGAGTATTTATAGACTTTTGCCCTAAGTCTGTCATAAATGATCAATGACTCATCGGGTCATGAAGACAGAGTTCATCGGGAAGAATTTTAAATAAGATTGCCAGTGTTGTCAAGATGCTTAGGATGGATGTTAAGAATTTTTCTTTCACTGACGGATATCGGTGTTGTGTCATGACAACTTTATAATTTTTCTTCCTTAATGACGAGTGTCGGGTTACATTAGCAACTTAGCCATTTTATGTGTTGACCGACAATTTTAGGTAAGTGTAGACAACTCATCCTTTATGTTCACCGATGATTTTTGGTATGTGTTTACCGATGAGGGTGTATTCTCATAATTGTAACAAGTGACATAACATGCATCTTTATTCATGCATATTTTGACTATGTATCATTTTGTATAATGGAACTAATGCAAAATATGACTTGGTGTAGTGCAGTTCCATACTTACTTGTTCAACATAAGTGGGGGTAGTGATGTCACCAGATCCATTAGATGGGGTGTCATCATTTGCATTGCTTAGACCAGCTTCATCATTGCTTGAAGCTTTTCTCCATATTTTGTCTCTAGCCCTCCAGATATCTTCAATGGTGTTTCCATCGATATATATGCTTGTCTCTGTCATTCGGTCTTTGCAGTCCTTTTTGAGATGACCAAGTTTATGACAATGTAAGCATGCCATTTTGGGGTTTGTCTAGCCTCTAGACCTTTTGGTCCATGCTCTCATGCAGATTGCAGAAATGTGACCATATCTACCACATGTTGTACAATTTTTCCATGTACTATAGTCCCATACATATTGATTACTGATTCTCTTTGGTTGATAAGGAATTTCTTGAAATTTAGGCTTACATGCTTGCCTTTACTTTTTCTAGCATTCATTAGTTGTGTGCCCATTCATTTTTCATGTAGGGAAATATTTTTCCATGTAGGTTTCCTTCTTTAGCTGATCCATCTTAGACTTACATTCATATGCTTTATGTCCTTTCTTGTTACATTTATAACATAATCCTATGAATGAAGATGTAGATTTAGGAATAACTTTTATTTTGCCTCTATATACATTTGATGTGGTGCCTTGCTTTGCATAGTGCTTGCATGTAAGCTTTCTTGCTGTTGGATTTTCATAGACATTCTTTGGATTGGCTTGATTTGATGCTTCTCCACTTTTGGTACAACCTAGACTATTTTTGTTGTTAACTCTTTGTTGTCCTTCAAGAAAATCATCCATCCTTTTATTTCTCTCTTCAGCCTTTCTGATAATTTCATTATGCTATTGTTGAATTCTAACCTCATGCTTTAGTTTTTCATTCTCTTCTCTTAGTTCACTGATAGCCTATACTCTTTCAATGAGTTCTATATTCATTCTGTTTGCTTCTTGACTCATAAGAATAATCTAATTTTTAATCTCGTGGTGATGCTCAACATGTCTTTGAATTTATAACTCCTTTTCTTGTGGCTTTTCTGTAATCTTCCTTATGTCATCAATATCTAGTGTTCTTTTTGTTTTAGCTTGTCTAGCAGAACTCATCACATCAATCATTCTTTCCATCTGGGTCTCTTGACTAATTTGCAGCATCTTTATTTTCTCTGTTAGATGTTGATTGATCTCCTGTAGATTTGTGATGTTTTCTTCTGATGTATCTGATGCTTTGCTTGTGGTTGATCCTGAATATTCAAATAAATCTAGAATCTCTTCTTCTTGATAATATTTTTTATTTCTTTGAGTTTCCATACCTTTTCTCTCATCCAATAGTTCTCTCATCTTGATTCTTGCCTCTTTATACTATTCATAGGACATCTGTATTTCAATATTTTTATTCTCAATATTTTTATCAAGTTTGTACTTCTCCATTGTATGATCTTTGCTCTTAAGCCTTAAATATTTCCAAGAAGAGACTTAGCTTTGATACCAATTGTTGAGATTCATGGGAAGTAGTACTGAGAGGGGAGGGGTGAATCAGTACCTCTAAAACTTTTAACACTTTTCACCATTCATCATTAGTAAACAATCTTTATTGTATTACCGACCAATTTTGATGTTCTTTCTTATGTATGTAATATTACTTCATAACCTTAATTGTATACAATAATTCATAGAAGCATTCATGAAAATAATAGACACATAACACAAGATATGATATCACAGAAAACTCTTGTTAGGAAGTAAAAACTGTGGTAGGGATGGCACCCACAAAAATTCACTTTCTATAGAATGGAAGGGAGCCAGTAAAGGCTTATAATTTGATCACTTCTGATGATCTACTATGTTAGGAGTCTTAAGGTGGAGACCTGTTAAGATCTAATCTGTTAAGAGCTTTAGAAACATTGATTTAAGTGTGCACTTGGTTAAGAGATTTACAATAGGACTGTTAAGTCCACCTTCCTTGAAAGGATTTTTTAAGTGTACTACAATTTTTAGAATGATTACATATGTTTGACCCAACCATATGTAATCTATAATTTCTGATTATAGATCTATTAAAGCTCACAGTATATGAATATCACCTATAGTGATTGATTAATACCTTTTCCTTCTTGTCGGTAGCCTGTGTTCTTGTTCTTGAAAATTGAATTGATCCTTTTCTGTCCTTCTACATGTATTCTCTTGTCTGGTCCTTAGATTCTCTCAGTGGTTACAATCATCATCGAACAACATGTTCATAATAGATTGAGCATCTATTTATACAAGTATTTGACCTATTCTAGAATCACGCATTACAAAGTTAACTCTAAATTCAAGGTTTACAACTTAACCTTGATCTTTTAGTTTGCATATTTTAAATCAGTTAAACTGATAAAAACAATAATAAATGCATTATTTCCTCTACACATAATGGATTTAAAACAAATCAAGAACCTAAATATAAAATTTTAGTGATTTATCTGACGTGGAAAGTCAAATCCACTTTTTGCAGGATGTAACTGACTATTCGTTCTTGGTCGTTGGGTTGAACTGAAAGTATGTTGGTGTTCCTTACTGAACTGATCATTGGGTTCCCTTCATCTGTCAGGTTCCACTCTTTGACTGTATCGTCAGGTTGCACTATTTTTGCTCGTCGGGTTCCTTTATCCATTTTTTCATCGAGTAACACTAAATAGTGTCTGTTAGGATGCTTTGTACTTGGTAGTATCAGGTAACCTTGGCGTCGGGTAGTGTCATGCCCTGTTTGTCAGTGTAGTATAAACCGATGGTGTGTATCATGTTTTCCTTGCATATACTAATGGAAAAATATAATGTCTTCAAATAGACAAAGAATTGAGCCTGTACTTGCCAGATATGTCAGAAGGAACCATCCACAGAACCAGATCATAGGAGACAAGAAGGTGTAAGAGTAATTATCTGTTTACACTTATTAATTAAATCACTTTGATTTAATTAACTAAGTTGTTTATTACTCTAGTTTACTTAAGCTATCTCTTAGGTGCATTATAATTAATATTTATATTAATTATTAATGTGCAAGCTAGCTTTTTTAGTTTTAGGGTTTCGTTCACCTTTATAGGTTGAACTTTGTAGTTCTTTCTTCATTAATTCAGATTACAATTTATCTCACTTCTTGAGCAACTTCTGAGTTCTTCTCCTTCCCTCTTCCTACTTCTTTCTTGTTATAGGTTTCTTGTATGCAGGTGTTCTTCAGGTTCTGTGGATTTGTCTCTCAAATACTACATGGTATCAAAGCTTCCCTGCTGTTGCCTGGTCTGAAGGTTTTTGAAATCATGATTCAAAGAAAACCATTCAGCAAAAATGAATGCCACCATCGCGCTCAGAAGGCCCAAGAGAGTCAAAAATCATATAAAGTTTTTTTATTTTTGGCCACAGTGACCTCTGGGGAAAATGTTCTCCCACCTAGGCCGTACAACACAAAAATCAAGAAAAAAATTTAAAAAAACACATTTTTTATTAGGTTTTGGGGCACAGCCGACCGTACCACCAGCGCACTGCTGTCGCGTCACCCCAGCGCCACCCGTACACAGCCCGCACCTGGCCCCCGCCGGTGCATCGCTCTTGTCGCCGCCCGGCCCTCCACCGCCGCCCGGCCCTCTGCCACCCGGGAGACACTGGAGAGCCACTGAGCTGCCAACGCCGCCGGTGATAGCCACCTACCCGCCACCACCTGCCAGCAACAGGTGATGTCAATAGTGATGTCACTTGTTGGTCATACTTTTCTGGCAAGTTTGAATTTTTCTGACCGTTTTTCAAATTTTTCGGCCACCGGAAAATTTTTCTAGTATACTGTCATCTGATGGCCATACGACCATCAAATTTTTTTCTGCAGACAATAGACGACCATTTGACCGTCAAATTATTTCCCATCTCTGGTTTTTTCTAGAGAGTTATTTTTTGGAGGAGCAGTTGGTTTTTCGGCCATAACTTGTGCATATGGTGTCCATTTTTAGAAAACAAAATATTGTCGAAAGGTTGTTTCCGAGCCGGACACGATGGTGCTAGTCTCATTTTTGGATTTGGCCTTTTGATCTCTCATTTTTTGCATTGAAGTAGAGGCTTCTATTTTCTCCATCTCTGCATCTGGTGTCCAGGTTTTCTTCTCATTTTTCATGCTTTCTATCCTTGTTTCTTTGTCGTACAGGGGAATAGATTTATACATTATGGGGGGTACATTTTCTTTTTGTACTTTAATTTATAAATGACCCTTCTACTTCCGTCTACTTCTTCTCTCAATGTCGGACCCCTCTATGGCCCAACTGACACCACACAATTATCATACCTAGAAAGCACACATGACCAGGCTACTCATGTCACGTGGCTTATGGTCATCTCTGGATGGGAACCAACCTATTTTAGAACATCCATTTGAGGTCCTTCAACATAGAAAAAAAATGGATGAAGCCATGGGTTTGATTGCACTGCACATTTCAGACAGTCTCTTGTTTCATCTGGATGGTTTGACCACTCCTCGCGCCTATTGGAGAAAGTTTGCAGATCTGTTTGGCACAATGAATGCATTCATGGCACTTTAGCTTGATGCAGAGTTTCCATCCTTGTCTCCTGATAGTTTTTCTACCATTGAGGACTTCTTGATGAAGTTCAATGCTCTCCGATCACTTTTATAGGGATGTGGAAAGACCAAATCAGATGATGAGTGTATCTTTCTGATACTCTCAAAGCTTTGTGGAGAGTTCCAGATTTTCTCCTCCACTTTCTATTCCACTATGGATGCCTTGGGTCCTAGGCACAGTATGCCTTCCTTTGTGGCCTTTTGTGATCAATTGACTCGGGAGCAATCAAAGATTCAATAGTTGAATGATGCTTTAGGTTCTATATGCCATGCCTTGGTTTCTCACCCATCTCCACAAAAACTAGAGCAAAAATAGGTATCATCATCCATAGAATCTTGGAAGGATTCTCCTTCCCAGCATTCCTCTGGCCCACCTCCTTTACCTAAGGGGAAATCAAAGATAGACAAACCCAAGTGTACTTATTGCAATAAGTTCAATCATGATGAATCTCAGTGCTTTCAGAAGAAGGTAGATGGATATGCCCAACAGATTGCTTATTTGACAGCTCTTCTTCATAAGAGCAACATTGATATTCCTTCTTCCTCTTCTCATTGGTCTTTCTTCATCATCATCTCAGGAAGATGGGTCAGACAATGGAAAGGGTCATTCCTTATGTACATCTGCTATAGCTCCCTCTTCTAGGTGGTTGTTGGATTATGGTGCTTCACATCATATGGCATCTTCTCAGAGTTCCTTCTCATCTTTTGCGGCCTCTCCTACCCCACACATCTTGATGGGGAATGAAACTGTTATGATTGTGTGTGGTCAAGGTTCTATTGACACCAATGGTGGTGCATTCCATGATTTACTATGTGTTCCATCCTTGTCATCGAACCTTCTCTCCATTTATTAGATTACTCATAGTGGGAAAAAGAAGACAGTTGAGTTCACTACAGATTTTGTACACATTAGAGATAGTGTGACTGGCCACATTGTTGCTACAGGGACAGTTGATCATGCCACATGCATGTACTCCTCTCATTTTGGTCCACCATCTCCAATGTCAAATAATATCTCTCCTACTTCATGAGTGCCTAGTGAGAAGAAGTTGGGTCACCCAAACTTCTATGTTTCTCCTGAGATTAGTGTTGTGGCTTCTCCACCTCCTCCTCCTGTTGCGCCTGCATTTGTTCAACATGACTCTTCTTCAGCAGTCCTTGTTATGGTCACTCCCTGCATCAAACCTTCCCCTCCAGCTATTGAGGGCGTATCTGAGGGCATTCATCTCCTCCCAGCTGACAGATTCAGCCCATCTATTGGCCCACCTTCATTGGGGATCCATTTCCAGGAATCTCATTCATTCTCCTTGGAGCACCAGCTTGGCCTTCTGGTTTCACCTCTCATTCAGGGGTTTCCTTGTTGCCTCGTACCTCTATTTCTTCCACATTGGTGTTCCATTGGTTTGATCATTCCTATAGGGGTTCCATCATTCTGGGGGGGCTTTGGTATTTCATCCCTCTCTCATGGGGGGTTTGATTGTACTTATGGTTTTGAGAGAGTCTCTTGAACCATTCTTTTCTGCATTTTTTTTCTATCTCTTCTTGGAGTAGGGTTTTTCCCATGTGGTTTTCTCTATTTCTCCGCTTTACAGAGATTTGGTTATGCTTGGGTACCTGATCATGCCTTGTTGCTGGGACCCATTTTCCTACTTTTGTATCTATGCTAGGTTAGCTTACCTCTTGAGCTTCGCTTAAGGGGGGTGTTAGAGTAATTATCTATTTACACTTATTATTTAGATCACTTTGATTTAATTAATTAAGTTGTTTATTACTCTAGTTTACTTAAGCTATCTCTTAGGTACATTATAATTAATATTTATATTAATTATTAATGTGCAACCTAGATTTTCTAATTTTAGGGTTTCATTCACCTTTATAGGTTAAACTTTGTAGTTCTTTCTTCATTAATTCAGATTATAATTTAGCTCTCACTTCTTGAGCAACTTCTGAGTTCTTCTCCTTCCCTCTTCCTGCTTCTTTCTTGTTACAAGTTTCTTTCATGCTGGTGTTCTTCAGGTTTTGTGGATTTGTCTCTCAAATCCTACAGAAGGCTGGTATGAGAACCAAAAGTAAGTCTCTAAACACAAGATGTCTTACTTGTGATTTTGAGCCAAAATCTGTCAATGCTGCACTTGATAATGAAGAATGGATTAGTGCTATGAATGAAAAAATTGAGCAGATTGAGAAAAACAAGACATGGACACTTGTACCAAGACCAAATGACAAGAATGTCATTAGTACTAAATGGATATTCAGGAATAAGTTGAATGAGAATGGAGAAGTCACCAGAAACAAAGCAAGACTAGTATGCAAGGGGTATGCACAAGAAGGGATTGACTATAAGGAGACCTTTGCACCCATTGCTAGGCTAGAAGGAGTGAGAATATTACTTGCTTATGCTACATTTAAAGGCTTCAAGGTATACCAAATGGATGTCAAGTATGCATTCCTAAATGGAATACTTGAGGAAGAGGTATACATTGAGCAACGAGAAGCGTTTGTTGATCCAGAGAAGGAAAACATGGTATGTAGACTACACAAAGCCTTGTATGGATTGAAACAAGCACCTAGAGCCTGGTATGAAAGACTTCATTCATATCTCATAAGTATTGGATTTGTAAGGACTAGTGAAAACAATAATCTTTATTTGAAGGAAGATACTGATGCTAACATTTTGATTGCTAAAATATTTGTTGATGACATCATATTCGGAGGCAATGATATGCTATGCAAATCAATTGCAAATGAAATGAGAAAAGTGTTTGAGATGTCTATATTTGGAGAGATCAAGTTCTTTCTTGGTCTACATATCATGCAACAAGATGAAGGCATTTTCATTACACAAACCAAATACATCAAGGAAGTGCTGAAAATATCCAAGATGGAAGATTCCAAGCCAGTTGGAACACCAATGGAAACTAGATGTAAGACGAAAAAGGAGGACAATTCAACAGAGGTAAATCAGACTTTGTATAGATCAATGATTGGCAAACACAAGTATGTTGTACATACTAGACTAGATATTGCACATGCAGTAGGAATAGTTGCAAGATTTTCTGCTAATCCCAGGGAATCACATATGACTATTGTGAAAAGAATCCTAATATATTTGAAGAATATCGAGGAATATGGTTTATGGTATAGAAGAGAAGGAAAATTTGAACTTAAGATTTTTACCGACACTGATTGGGTTGGAAACATTGATGACTAGAAGAGCACAACTGGAGGAGCATTCTTTATGGGTGACAAACTTGTCACATGGATCAACAAGAATCAAGGATGCATCTCTCAGTCTATTGCAAAATCAGAGTATGTTGCTACTGCTGCAAACTGCTCAAATATTGCATGGATCAAATAATTACTAGAAGGTATGCAAATGAAAATTCTTGATCCAGTAATTATCTATTGTGATAATACTAGTGCAATAAACATTTCCAAGAATCTAGTCATGCATTCTAAGACAAAGCATATTTCCATCAAGTTTCATTATCTGGGAGAACAAGTTCAAGCAAAGGAGGTGATACTTGAGTATGTGAAATCAAAGGAACAATTAGCTGATATCTTCACCAAGCCACTGGCCAAGGATGCATTTGAGTACTTGAGAAAGAGACTAGGGGTCAGACCCTTGTCTACTGGTCATTAAGATTACTAGAAGGCTACATCAGCTTGCATATTATCAGAATATCACTCATGTTGATGCAAGAAAAGAGATGGACTTCAAAGATACATCTATACACAGCAAGGTATTTATCTACACCGACCACCAGAGTTATATTGCTGATGGATTGGGAAATTCAAGAAATATATTATGGATAGAAAGGACTGTTTGGAATTACTGTCAAATATTTGTTTGGTATTGCTATCAAAGGGAGAGATTATATCCATTATCACTCAAGGAGAGATTATATCCATCACATTATCCAAAGGGAAATATGTAACTAGAAAGGGAGAGTACATACAAAGGGAGAGATTGTTGAAAAGAGAGAAAAGAGAAATCAAAAGAAAAGAACAGTCAAAGGGAGAGAGTTTGACATAGGGAGACAATGCTTCATATCAGAAAAAGAAATATTCTACATCTATCTAGTGAAGGGATTGAAGACATAAAGAAAGCTACAAGAATCAAATCTAAGCTCATATAAGCTTACCGAGGACCAGATATTTGTATCGGTTATAGTACATAAGATTGGCAGTTTGATGAACTTCAATTGTTAGATTTCATATTGTATTAGTGATAATATAGTGTGATAATGTAGTATGTTTCCATCAATGCCAAAGGGAGAGATTGATGAACTATAATTGATTGAATGTTTTAAGATATTAAGTTGATGATCATGCAAGACATTAAAGAAGTTAATGTATTATATTGTCATTGATGTCAACTTGATATAATCTGTATGGTCATGTGTATACTGCTAAAGACTTCAAAGAACCAGTGAATCAAGGCTATGCTATTAGTAATGCATAAAAGTTGAGTATTCACAAAGTGACTATATACATTGACGATCAGAGTGAATCAAAAGAGAAAAATCACAACATTTCCTAATGAGCAAAAGCACAGCATTACCGACGAGAAAAGTCACAGTGTTACCCGATGAGCAAAGCACAATGTAACCCAACAAATAGAATTACAGTGTTGCCCAACGAACGAAGATCTCAAAGATAACTGAAGTCACACCGATGGAACAGTCAGTTATCACTGATGACTAACTGAAGTATTGACCGACAGAACAAAGAGTTCAAAAATGACAAAATGCTTAGCTGTCAAGAGCTATATATATACTTAATTGATGCTTATCATTGTTTTAAATGAAAAGATAAAGCTAGAGTTAAGTAAAGGATTTAAAGTTGATTTTCCAGTTTGCAAGAAGATCTCTACGAGATAAAATTGGATTTTTTCTTTAAATCTAAGTGGTGAGAATTATGGATCACACCAAGATCAAGAAAGCCAATAAATGGTAAAATCATGTCTATTTAAGAGACAATCTTATTCATTATGAATAAGGGGAGTGACAAGAGAATAGATGCTGAAGAGATTCTGAAGGAGAAGAAAGTCTTCATTCAGACCTGATCAACAAGCTGAGGAAAGAGCTAAATTTTGCAGACACCGATGAACAGTAAAACACCATCACAGAGTAGAACAGTGTGGAGAAAAGTTATTGAATTGATAATATTGATCAGAGAGGTAATGCACTTACAATAGATCTAAAAATATGCAAATCAAGTTGTATGTGTGAAGAGATCAATTTACTATTTCAGTTTAACCATTGAAGCATCAAATATCTTAACCGAGCAGGACTTAAAATTCTTTTCTAATTGAGATACATCCCAAGGAGTATCAAAAAGTTTGATCATACAAAGTAGCATTGGATATGCTCGATACCTATTGATAGGCCAAGTGAGTGTTTGATCAAGGATGGTAGCATTAGATACTAGATACTAAGTGACAAACTATCTATCTAAATCCTCTAACAAGGTCACACCTAACAGTGTGTTTGTAACCTTTAACAGGGTTGGCTCTTCACCGGTCTCACTTTAGAAGAGTGAAAATTTGGGGTACCAGTCCCAGTGGTTTTTCCCTTAATAGGGTTTCCACGTTAAAAACATCCATGTTTTATGTGTTTATGTTTCATTACTTTGCTATTTCATTTCACATAAGTATTCTAGATCGATCGGTATACACTAGTTATTTACTGTGTTTTGGTAAATAGAAAGACTGCTTATCGGTAAACATACAGTAGAAGGTTTTACAAAGCATTTTGACAAGTAGCAATTTGATATAAGTATTTCAAGGCATTCATCTTGTAGGATTGGATATAACTAGAGGCTTAAAAGTGGTAATAAGTTTTAAGGGTTGATTTAAGGATTAATTTTTGAGGCCACTGATTCACCCCCCCCCCCTCAGTTATTACTAACAATTAATATATAGCACATGAAAAAAGTTACTTCAAATCGACCTAGGGGTATGTGCACCAAGTTGTGAACCAAAAAGGGGGGTATAAGTGGACACATTTTTTCTGAAATCAAGTAAACCTGAACTTGGAACAAACGTTTGAGGCTCATGTACTCAAAATAAAAAGATGTGTAAAAAATAAAAATTATAGTACTCTTAATCTAGTTTCTAAAATACTAATTTTTTTAAAAAACTGATAAGATTAAGAGGTTCAAACCCCATGCGCACGAAAAATTATTCCTAATTTTTAAAAAAAAAACATAACATAGATGTTTTCGTGCGATGTACAAAAGATATAGTTATATTCAGTAGTTTTAAAATCCCTTCGGTAGGATGATTGGTAAGAGTGAGATCTAGAAGTTATTTTTTTTTTTTCTAATTTTATAATGATTATTTTGTTTCTATGTTTTTTTAAAGTGACTGCATCCTAAAAATTTGGTACTTGTTCCTGCGTTGGGCATAACATGCATCAAAATAATAAAAAATAAAAAGTTTTTTTTTAAAGTGTATAGAATCAAGTGTAGAACAATAATATGTAATTTATTTGTAATTTGGTTAAGTATATCAAAATTTATTAAAAAATGGTAGACATATGTTTGTGAAGACTGTCAAGACACTGGTAAAGAAAATTAAAGTTTACTATGCTAATGTTGTCCAAAAATAGAAAAATTTATATGGTTAGAAAGTTAAGAAGATGTATGAGATTATGGTGAAAATTATAGAGCTACCCTCTTGAAAAATTGCAAACCTGATGAAGCTAAAGTTGAGAATTAATCTTACAAGATGAAAAAACATCTAAAAGAACAAAAATGAAGGGAAAATGAGCCTCCAAGCCTTTGGTTCATTTTCCAAGCCTCTTCCTAAGCCATAACCTGATCAGGTTTTGAAGAAGTGAAAATTGTGCATTTTATTCTCCAGAACCCGATGGGGTTATGTAGGAGTTGAAAAAATACTTTTTGCTTTTCATAACCAGATCGGTCTCTCTCTCTCTCTCTCTCTCTCTCTCTCTCTCTCTCTCTCTCTCTCTCTCTCTCTCTCTCTCTCTATTCTTAGTTTTTCAAAACCCAACTGGGTTATAAGGAATTAGGAACGTTGAGCCTTTATGTTCTTATAACCTAATTGGGTTTTGAGGAAAGAGGAATATTGAACCATTAAGTCCTCAGAACCCAATCAGGTTCTATTGAATTAGGATTGTTGCAAGTTTTTTTGCTTCAATGGTCTAAAAATAGTCATTGCAAGTTCTCCTGAGGTCCCACTGTTGCTTTTTTGTTGTTTTACGTTAGTAATAGGAAGGTCTGCACTTTTTTGCATGTTTTTTCTTTACAATGATTAAATTGTGTTGTTTATTAGTGTTTTTGATGTTATTTTATCATTGTAAGTTCACAGTTCAAGAAAATGATTGATTTTGTTGATGTTTGTAGCTTCGATCAGATAAAATGAATGAGATATTAATATTAGGAGAATAGATTAACTTATGCATATCAATATATATGATAATAATAATAGATATTATTATTATATATATTAATG
>MU225001.1:3191675-3245026 GCA_018584345.1 Thuja plicata | reverse complement strand
TATATATATATATATATATATATCTTGTGATTATATATATTACATATATTGAGGTTATATAAGAAAAATTAAAAAGCCATATATTCTGATCTAAAATTTAACAGATTTGTTCTTATTTTTTGGATTTTGTGTTCACATGTTATTCTATGTTCATGATATTATTCGTAGGGTCCATTCAATACGAACAATGGGAAAGAACAAAAGAGGAACAATTGAACAATGAGAGACAAAAAAGGAAAGACAAAGGGAGCGCATGAGGAGAATATGACAAGGTACATCATCAAATGCATGCAGTAATGAAGATATATTTTCCAATAGTATGAAAGGAAAATAGTTTTGAACCGTCGGTGACACCAATATGGAAATACAGGTTTCAGTGCAACCCAACAGACAAGTTCAAGGGAACCCAACAACATAGTGCAAACCAAAAATGTTACAAGATGAACCCAAAAAATGAACCCAAAAAGAAGATTATAGTGTAACCTGACATAATAGATACTAGAGGAACCTAACAGACTATAGAGAAACCCGAGCACCAGTCTACCGAGAGACAGTTATAATTCTAAGAAATGTGGATCTGACTTCCACGTCAGATAAAACACTTGTGTTTTATATTTAGATTTTTAATTAGGTTTAAATCCATTTCTTGAGGGTCAAGCAATATAATTTTAATTATTTTAATTAGTCTAACTGATTAGAAACATGCAAACTAGGAGATCAAGGTCAAGTTGTAAACCTTTGATCATAGAGTTATCATTGTTATGCATGAAACTCATTTAGGTAAAATTCATTGTATAAATAAATGTGTAATCAATTAGAATAGAGGGATGTGATGATGATTGTAGCTGCAAACACTTCTATGGATTAGAGACAGAGTTTTATGTAGATGAACAGCCAAAGATGAAATCAGTTATCAAGAACAAGATCCAAGGCTACTGAGTAGAACAGAGGTATTGATCAATCACTATAGGTGATAATTGTACATGTAATCTTTATTGGATCTGTAATCAGAAGTTCTAGATTTCATATACTGAGGTTAATGAATATTTTTGACTAAATTCTAACAAGTGTAGCAAATAGAAGAAATCATTGAGAAAGGTGGATTTAACAATCCTTTGTAAATCTCTTAACTGAGTGCACACTAAATAGTATTGCTAAAGCTCTTAACAGAGTAGACCTTTACCAGTCTCCACGTGATACTCCTAATAGGGTAGATCATCAAAAGTGATCAAAATTGTAAGCCTTAACCGGCCCCTTCCATTCTATAGATAGTGAATTTTTGTGGGTTTCATCCCCACCACAATTTTTACCTTCTAACATGGGTTTCCTGTGTTACCAAATCTTGTGTCATGTGTCAATACATTTCATGAATGTTTACATGCTAATTGAGTTTATGAATTGATATTACATGCATCAAGAAAGAATAACACATATGGTTGGTAATACAATTGATTACTAAAATGATTAAAGTTAAGTGATAAAAGTTTTAAGGGTATCGATTCACCCCTCCCCTCTCAGTACACACCATCCATTATTTCCAACAATTGGTATCAAAGCTAGATCTCTTATTTGGAAACGTTTAAAATACTTGAGAGAAAAGATCATACAATGGAAAAGTATAAGCTAGACAAAGGTATTGAGAATCAGAAGATAGAGATACAGATCTTCTATGAGCAGTAAAAAGAAGCAAGAATCAATATGAGAGAACTATTGGATGAAAGAAAGGTTATGGAATCTTGCTGTAATGAAACAAACTATCATGAAGAGGAGATACCTGATCTATTTTAGTCATCACAATCTACATCTAGCAAAGCATCAGACACATCTGAAGAAAGCATTACAAGTCTGAATGAAAGCAATCAATATCTGACAGAGCAAGTAAAGATACTACAAATTGGTCAAGAGACACATATGGTAACGATGATTGATGTCATGAATAATGCTAGACAGGTTGGGAAAGAAAGAACACTAGCTATTGATGACATGAGGAAGATCAATGAAAAGCTACAAGAGAAAGAGTTAGAAATACAAAGACTTACTAAACATCATCATGAGATCACCAATCATATTATTCTTATGAGTTAAGAGGCAAACCGAATGAACATAGAAATCATTGAAAGGATAGAACATATTGGTGAGCTAAGAGAAGAAAATGAAAAATTGAAACATGAAGTAAGAATTCAACAAAAACACAATGACATGATTAAGAGAGATGAAGAAAGTATAAAAAGGATGGATGATTTTCTGGAGGGACAAAGAAGATTCAACAACAACACTAGACTAGGGTATACCGAGAATGAAGAATCACCATACCAAGATGATCCAAATAATGTCTACACAAATCCAGGACCAAGAAGGCAGCCATGCAATCACTGTGGAAAAATAGGCCACACATCAAATATTTGCAGGAGAAAAATAAAAGGTATTCCTAAATCCACATCTTCATTCATAGGAAATTGTTATAAATGTAACAAGAAAGGAAATAAATCATATGAATTTAAATCTAAGGTAAAACAACCAAAGAAGGAAACCTACATGGAAAAATATTGTCCTACTTGCAAAATGCATGGGCACACATCTCTTGAATGCAGGAAGAAGAAAAAGCAAGCATGGAAGCAAAAAGACCAAGAAAATGCTTATCAACCGAAAAGAGTCAGTAACTCATATGTTTGGGATTACAACACATGGGAAAACTACACAGCATGTGGAAGATTCAGACACATAGCTGCAAACTGTATGAGAAAATGGAAAAGAAAGTATAGAAGCTAGACTAACCCCAGAATGGCATGCTTACAAGTTCATAGGGTCAGTCATCTAAGAAAGGACTGCAAAGATCGAGTGACAGAGACAAGCACTTTTCCCAATGGAAACACCATTAAGACATCAGAAGAATGAGAAAAAAAATGTGGAGGAAAGCTACAAACACTAATGAAGTTGGACTGAGAAATGCAATTGGTGACACCTTATCCAATGGATCTGGTGACATCACCACCCCCACCTAAGCAGAACAAGTAAGTATGGAACTTTACTATATCAAGTTATACTTTACATCAATTCCTTTATACATAGTTAAAATGCCAAATCAACATGATTAAAGATGCACTATGGTATTACTTGTTACAATTCTCTGAATTCAATCTCATCGGTTAATGCATACTGAAAAGCATCGGTTAACATACAAAAGCTAAGTTGTCAAAGCATAACAAGAATCATCGGTGTACATGTGAAAACCAAGTTAATCAATGTAACCCGAGACTCTTTGGTAATAATGTAAAATGCATTGAAGAATTTTCCACTTACCGACCACCATCAGTAAACCTATGAAAGCTCAAGTGAGTTGTCACTTACCCCAAGCTGAAAGTTTGTGTGAAACCTGAGCAACTCCATCTTCGATAGCCGATAAGTGGGTAGAGAATTAATTGCTCCACTTAGGGAATCACCTATAAATAGGGTGATGGGTGAGCTCATTATCCACAAAGTGATTAAGAAGTGGAGCAAAGTGAAACAGAGTGATCAGATTGCAGAGCACTCCAAATAGATTCACGAAATTCAGATTCTGAACAATAAGAGCTATAGAAGGTTAAAGTAAGTAACAAGAATCACTGAGCTCACTGTTTTATTTTACAAAAAATCCCTAAATTCATGAAAATGATGGCAACCACTTCTCGTGCAACCAAGATAAAGAATGCTAAAGAGAAGAAGGTTAATCTAATCAAGAACTCCACTTGTGAAGAACCTAAGTATAAAATCTATCTAGAGGTTGCTTTGCAACCCAATGATGCTAGTGCATTCTCCAACATTCCACCTAGGTTTTTACTAATTGAGAATGTACGAGCCTACATACATTGCAAGCTCACTGAGATAGGAGATCTTGAGGTTGATCAAGCTTACAAGAATCTCTATACATGTAGAACCATCAAGGATGAGCAGAAACACATCGAGGTCAAAGGGCTGAAAATGCCCTAATGTTCCTGAGGGAGTTTAAAACCGAGTGGATTTAAGTAGTGCTAAGTAGAGTGCACGACCAAAAAATGTGGCTAGATGAGCCAAAACTAATCACCAAAGATGTGATAGAATTTGTTACTAGTTATCCTATAACTGACAAGGCCAAGGCACTCAAACACCCCTCTCATCCCGAGATAGAGAAAATGGCAGGTGCAGTATGAGATAACAAAGGATTGAAGGTTAACACCATCACTGATCTAGAACTAAAGTTCAGTGCATGTATACTAGGGTACAAGATATACCAATCCAGTAGGTTAAACAACATAGAATTTGGAGCATTTGACACTACTTACAAGATTGTAAAGAAAGGTCTACAATTAAATCTATCTGAGCTTCTACTAAAGCAGTTAGATGCAAACATGAGGACAATCAGGTCTACAAAGTCCAATTCATGTAAGTTTGGATCACTTCTAATGTGTACATTTTTCTATTTCTAAAACTTCTTTTTATATATAGGAAATGTCAATTGGGATACTACACAACTAGTGACCATTCAAATCAATGAATGCATCAAGTCATTAGGTAACAATTTTGCATCAGTTATGGATGAATACTTTGTTGGATTTAAGCAAAGAATGCAAAAAATAATGAGGATACCAGAACAAATGGTAGAAAAGTATAAGGCTGAAATTTTCTTTATGGTGGACACAAATAACACCTTTATCAAACCAGTTGTACCGAGGATAGCATGGTTGGCACCACTTAACTATGAGGTCAACATAGATCAAGCCACCAATGCTATTGAAGCATTAATAAATGAACCAGTGGACAAGTCACAAACTAGGTTTGGAACCTATGAGGAAGCCAAGGAAAGGATAAAAACTTGCTTAGTTGTGAAGAAAATTGATAGAAAGAAAGAGAAAATGGTAAAGACGCTAAAAAAAAAGTTATCGGTAGATGATGAAGAGTCAGAACAAAAGGAAGACACCGAGGGACAGTCACCCGTCGGTGAAGAAGAATAATTGTGTGAATCTGAATCTATAGAGTTTGATGCACCACTACCACCACCACTTGCAGAGAAACCAAAGACTATAGTTGCATCAAGGACTAGAAGTCAAACAACAAAAGTTGCAACTTCATCATCGATCAAGAAAGGAAAAGTGAGGACTTACAAAAGGAAGCCTCAAACTGAGAAACATGCACCAACAAAAAGAAGAAGAATAATCAGAAGTAAGGAAGATATAAAAGACAATGAATAGGATGATTAAACTATTAATAATAAGTTCCCTACCATAATTGATGAGGTATGTGTAGCTACCATCAAGCCAGGTTCAATAACAGACCCTAAGATTAGGAAATGGCTAACATTGGATCCCGAGGATCAGAACAAAATAGAGGAAGCCATCATCTCAATGATGAATATATTAAAATATGTACCAATACAATTTGAAGACATAATGCCTAAAGAACTTCTAGAAAGACTCTCAGCAAGGTGGACATATGCACTAAAGGAAGAAAAATAGATAAGGGAAAGATCCCTAGTTTAAATTATGCCACCAGAGTCCAAGATGGAGGAAATTGAAGAAATGACGAAGTTACACTCCAAGAGGTTCTCACCAAAATCAAGAGCCTACAAAGTGCTACAGGGAAAATTGATTGAGCTTGACAAAGAAAGTGATGATATGTGGAATAAAATCATCAATCTACCCAAGGAGGACTCAAGCCCCAAGCCACTATTAGCTCTCACCAAGGAGCCTCACATTAATGAAGATTAGGCTAAACTGAGCCCCATACACATTCTTATAAATGATGGTGAGGATGTTAATGAAGAAGCATTGAACACAGTAGCTAATAAGCATATGGACACTGCAGATGAAACATTCCTTGATAATACTATCATTGATATTACCAGAGAAGATCATGTAGATGAGGTAAAGAAAGATGAAGATGTCACTGTTGTCCCAGACCAAACTGATGAACGAGACATAACTAGAGATGCTGCATAGGTGAATATACTAGGCCAAATGCCACTATTGATACAAGCTATCAATATTATCTCACAAAAGGAGAAGTCACCTAAGCACAAAGATACAAGCCTGAAGATAAGGGTAATGATGAACAAAAATATACAACTGATGAACATAATGTACTAGATGGAGAACCAAAAGAAACAAATGGAGAGCACAAAGATAAAGGTGACGAAGAGAAGAAATATGATGCTACTCCTAAGGATACCGAAGGAGATGCTGTAGATAAACCAAAGGTTGTTGTAGAGACATCCACTCCCAACTAAAAATTAGAGATCAAGTAGCGGGATACAGGTTCACATACTCCAAATCCTTCACCAATCACATTAGACCAAGAAAAATAACTTGCTTTGGTACTACATATAGGTCCCTCCACAACAATCTCAAAGAAGATGAAGAGGAACAAAAAGAACAAATTAGAGGTAACACTTGATGAGATTATAGAGATACTAAAATGTGATCCAACTACATTGGATTATGAATCTCTCATCAAGTATGGAGAGATATGTCAATTGAAAGCTATTCAAGATAAGCTGAAAAAGGAGCACAAAGAATCTCAGGTACTTGAAACAACATGGGATATAATTCAATAGATAGTACCTCATACAAGCATTGAGAAAAATGCTTCAATCATTAATCAATTAGTTTTTCTTACCGACACAATCCAATCACAGAATGTGTATGCAAAAAAGGCAATTGGAGAATGAGCAGAGCAAAAGTATCAATATAAATTGATTGAGAAAATTAGCCAAGAAGTGGTAGAGAATAAGGTAAAGATTTCTGAACAAGTAAATGAATTAGAACCAATCATTTCAGAAGCAATCACCTTAGTTCAAAAGTTAAGCACATTAGAGAAATTCACTAAGGAGAATAGTGAAAAGATTGCAAAAATAGATTCAGATCTTACTTCTAGTGCTCAAGGTCTCTCAATAACAGACAATGCAATTCAGTTGCATTATGCAAAGGTAATGGAAGAAAAGAAGTTGAGACTTAAAATTCAAGAGGAAAAATCAAAATTAAGGGATGAGGTAACTAAGCTACAGGCTCTACTGCTACCCAATCTCACACTACTACTACAACATATGACAATGGCAAGACAATTAATTGCCACCCTAGAGATGTTTATCACCGACAACATCTATAATATGCATGCAAGGATCACATTGGAGCACATGGCTCTAGAAGACCTTCAAGAGAAATGGGAGAAGATGATGGAGGACATGAACAAATCTCACTCCCACATTTTTGACAAGTTGTAAGTATTTACACCTTTGCCCTTACTATCAAAAAGGGGGAAAGTGATATGATATAAGGAGATACAAAGGGGGGAAATGATATGAATAGATGGGAAAATTATATGATAAAGATGATAAGGTCAAAAGGGAGAATAGCATAAAGGTAAGTGTACATACATATACTTATACTATACTGACATATACATAGGGGGAGTCATAATGAAAAGGTGAACACTTGGTGTACATTACTTTTCATTTTAGTATTTTGCACATATCAGTTTTTGATACTAATGTCAAAGGGGGAGATTGAAGACATATTTTTCCATTAGTATGAAAGGAAAATAGTTTTGAACCGTCGATAACACCAACACCAAAAGACAGGTTTCATTGCAACCCGACAGACAAGTTCAAGGGAACCTGACGACACAGTGGAAACCAAAAATGTTACAAGAAGAACCTGACAGAGTAACCCGACAGAGGAACTTGAAAAGTGGATTACAGTGTAAGCTGACAAAATAGATACTAGAGGAACCTGACAGAATACAAAGCAACCCGAGCACCAGTCTACCGAGAGACAGTCAGAATTCTGAGAAATGTGGATCTAACTTCTATGTCAAATAAAACACTTTTGTTTTATATTTAGCTTTTTAATTAGCTTTAAATCCATTTCTTGAGGGTCAAACAATATAATTGTAATTATTTTATTCATTCTAACTGATTAAAAACATGCAAAATAGGAGATCAAGGTCAAGTTGTAAACCTTTGATCATAGAGTTATCATTGTTATGCATGAAACTCATATAGGTAAAACTCATTATATAAACAGATGTGTAATCAATCAGAACAGAGGGATGTGATGATGATTGTAGCCACAAACACTTCTATGGATTAGAGATAGAGTTTTATGTAGATAAACAACCAAAGATGAAATCATTTATCAAGAACAAGATCCAAGGCTATTGAGCAGAACAGAGGTATTGATCAATCACTATAGGTGATAAGTGTACATGTAATCTTGATTGGATATGTAATTAGAAATTATAGATTGCATATACTCAGGTCAATGGATATTTTTGACTATATTCTAACAAGTGTAGAAAATAGAAGAAATCCTTGAGAAAGGTGGATTTAACAATCCTTTGTAAATCTCTTAACCGAGTGCACACTAAACAGTTTTGCTAAAGCTCTTAACAGAGTAGACCTTAATCGGTCTCCACATGATACTCCTAACAGGGTAGATCATTGATCAAAATTGTAAGCCTTAACCAGCCCCTTCCATTATGTAGATAGTGAATTTTTGTGGGTTTCATCTCCACCGCAATTTTTACCTTCTAACAGGGGTTTTCTACGTTACCAAATCTTGTGTCATATGTCAATACATTTCATGAATATTTCTATGAATGTTTACATGCTAATTGAGTTTATGAATTGATATTACATGCATCAAGAAAGAACAACACATATGGTTGGTAATACAATTTATTACTAAAAGGATTAATGTTAAGTGATAAAAGTTTTAAGGGTACTGATTCAGCCCTCCCCTCTTAGTACACACCATTCCATTATTTCCAACACAATGTAAGTGATGAAAATATTAATGTTAATGTGACAAATACACCTAATTCAGCAAATGAAAATGTTCAACTTACACCAATTGAAATGATGGGGATAAATTCACCTAATTCATCTAATGCACCATTTCAATTCAATGTCATTAATGAACAAAATGCACATAATGAAAATAAAAATGTTCAACATACACCAATTGAAATGATGGGGATAAATGCACCTAATTCATCTAATGAAAATGTAGATCATGTAGATGTGTTAACACCTCCTGGAATAATTCATAGAAAACCAAAGTTTCTAATTGACATTGATGAAAATATTTTGAGGCCAATGCATGATAAAATGTCGGAAATAAATCGTAGAAGAATTGTTAAAAAAATTTTGAATAACTATTTTGAAAAATAAATCAAAGTGGAAGATGTCAAGTAGTTGTTGAAATGATTAAGAATGTGAAATTTAGAGAGACAATGAGAATTGCAGGGTTGAGAAAATATGAAAATAGTACTGAGAGAACCATTGTGAGAAATCTATTCAATGCATACCAAGCCATTGGTTCAAAATCATGCAGTAAAGATGCTAATGTTACTCGACGTGTCCTCACATCAACTATAATGGGAAAGGAAATGAAACAATCTCATATAGTAAGAAAAACAAGCAAGTTATTAAGGATAGGTAGATCAACATTACAAAGATCCTTACATAGGTGAGAAAAAATTGACAATCTAAACACTAATTCTCTTTGGTCATTCTCGAGTAGAATCCCATGCAAGGACAAGGTTGTTGTTGATGCATTAAGAACATTAATTGACAAGTTTTGGCATGAAAATACAAGGGTTTCACCCAACCAAAGAGACGTTGTTAGGAGGAGAATCAGATCTACAAATCGTATGCCACATACAAAACACTTTTTGGATATGACACAAACATAATTTTATGAAATATTCCTCCAAATATTTCCTCAAATTAAAATTAGTCAAAGCTTTTTTGAAATGGCAAAAGCCTTTTACGTCAAGATTAATCATGCAAGCACCACATGTTGTTGTAGGTTACATATTAAATTTTCCATGCATTATAATATATATCATCATGTTTGTTGTACTTTTCACACTAACACTATTTTGTAGGAATTTGGTCTTCAAGCACCTCCTATGTCATCAAGAGATTTTATGTCAAGTGTATTATGCAATCGAGATGATGGTTGCATTTATTATAAGATGATGTGTTTGAATGGAGCTTGTAGTGCATGTGGTGGTATGAGAAAGTTGTGGATATGTCACCATCTACAGAGCACAAATGAGATTGGAAATACACTAGTTTATTTTGGAAAATACAAGACAGTAACTTATGGTCTAAAAGATGGAAAAGAACTTAAGAGGTGTGAGTTAGTGAAAAATGATATATGCGTAGCTGATGTTATGAATATTTTTCAAGAGAAAATAGTTTATGTGTACATATGTCATTCACATAGAGCTAGGTGGTTGGATGAGAAATTCAAGATATGTAATGACACTTTTCCCCTTGGTACTATTATCTCCATTGTTGATTTGCTGAGAGTTATGCACTTAAACCTCAGAATGAAGTGCAAGCAATGCATTAACATTCTATACAAGTGATGATCTTTGTACATATAGCATTCTTGCATGCATATGATAGCACAAACGTAGATAGAAAGGTTTTAAGAGAGTATCACTTCTACATCAGTGACGATCACACACATTTATAAGAGTTTGTGCAAGGTTGCTTCAAACTTTTCTATGATAATTTAAGGGAAAGAGGTATTGAGTACAACCAACACATAATATGGTCAGACAATTGCACCTCACAATTCAAGAATGAAAGGATGTTTTATTGGTTGAGTAGGATGCATGTGACAAGCGGCATTCAACATATTTGGAATTTCACCGAGGCGGGGCATGGAAAAGGTGAGCATGATGGTGTGGGTGCATGTGTAAAAAGAGCTCTTGCCAGAGAGGAATTGAAGTACAAAGGTTGTGCAGAGTTAATAAATGCAGAAACAATTGTGTGATGGTGCAACTCTATGATGGGAACAGGTAATGAAGGTAAATCTATGGTTAATAGATTTTTTTGGTTGATAGGTGAGTCTAACATTGAAGACTATCTAGATTGTTGTACACTTACAGGATCAAGTGACATGCACTCATTTACTGAACTAGCAAGTGAATGTGCTTTGAGCGATAGGATAAGGACCTTGTGATAAGTTGAGGGGTTCTTTGGGTGTCTTAGAAGTTATATGTTGGGAGTCTTCAGAAGGCCATGGAGGTGTATTGAAGGATTGAGGACATTCACAATCAGTGAACAATCAGATATTGTATTCATGATTTTGAACAAGAGATAAGAGTAAAAGAATGATGGTTGGATGTACCAGATGATCTTCAAGGTTGATTCAGAAGTCAATAGGTGATTGGTGGGGTATGAGTCTATTCATGATTTCAACATTGGTTGAATTGAGTCCAAGGATGGAGGGCAGGATTTCAAATTAGTTTGAGTCATGATGGTTGGACAAGGAAGTGAACTTGTTCAAAAGTATGATGTCTAGGTTACCAAAAGCCGGGGATTTCTATTGAAGACTTTGCATTCAACCTAATTCCTTGAGGGAGTACCATCCTTTGATGAATTCCTTGAGTTGACTTACATTAGAAAAAATTCTTTGACCATAAAGCAATAACAAACAAACATATACTAATACACCAATACATCAAATCAACAATACAATATGGTGCAGAGCACCAAGGGAGCAAGAAGGAATATATGGCCACCTAGAAGAACCTAGAAGGGAAAGACTAAAAAAAGACCATCAAAGTTAATTTGTGAATGTAATGCGATCGATAAAATCCATTTCACATGTTTACATGGCCTAAGGGTCACTTTATCTAATGGGATACTATATAATGCCTTATTGGCACAATTGGGCTAAAAGGTCAATTTGGGGGTTCATGGATTAAAAGGTGTTAAATATTGATGTAATTCTCACATATGGTGTAGCAAGGTCATTGTGATCTTAAAATGATGTAGTAGAAGTTAGAAAGGTAATAGTTGCAACAAAGATACAAGAATAATGTAAAATTGTCAAAAGTTGATAATCTGGCCTAAAGGGCTAAAGTCATGATTTAAAGGGGTAGAATAGGAGTTTTGATATGTTTAAGGTCATTACATGACCATTACAATCAATTTTGGGTCTAGAAAGTGTTAGTTGTCAAAGTTGACAACTTGTCAATATTAACAACATTTTGTGTTTGCAAAATTGCAATAAAAGTTGCAACAGTCAATTGTAACTGTCTTGGGTCGGTGTTTGATTAGTTCTGAGGAGTTATTGTCAGGGAAAAAATATATAGTCCAGCATGGATACATGATGAAGCAAGTCATTCTGGGTGGAGAATGAATGTAATGAAATTTTGAATCAACAAAAGAATAAATTCTCTGCAACTGTTTGGTTTTCTAGCACGTGGAACAATTTGGACTTTCTTGTGTTTGCCAAGCATTAAAAACCATCATCTTTAATAGATTTTGAAAACAATGTATTATTCTATTTTATGAATAGAATAATACATTGTATAATTATCTAACCACACTAAGTTACCACCATACAAATTATTAAGATACGATATTTTGAAAATAATGTATTATTCTATTTTATGAATATTTATAAAGCATTACGTCAGGCCTTTGAGCTACCCGTCCACGTCTTCTGGAACAAGCACTCCTTGGTGTTATCATACTACCAGCTGCACCCCGCAATGAATATTATTCATGTATCAATTTAGATTCTTCTATACATAAAAAATTATTTACTTTTAACAGATTTAGGTAATTAATTAAAATAACATGTCAAAACACAAATTTAAACAAACCTGTGTTAGCTCTATACCATACACCATTGCCAAAAGATCATATGTGAGGGCCATATCCTCAGTATTTGATGCCTAATATCTTCTCTCATAATGTAAACATGAATGGGATATCAAACCATCTGCACTTGCCTGACTATCTACCCCATCACATATACCATTACAACTGATGCAAATATGCTCAATGGGCTGGGCTAACCCTACAACTGTATCTGATGATAATGGAGCTGGCATGGGATGAGATGATCCTAATGGTGCATCTGATTATGATGGAGCTAGCATAGGATGGTATGATCCTAATGGCACATCCGATGAAGATGGAGGTGGCACATGCACTGATCCATCCTCTCCTCCAACTAACTGAGTGCCATGATGGATAATGACATCAATCAATGATGCAGCTACACGAAGAGTCTATATATCCATAGAATCCTTCACCACTACTGGGACTAAAACATGAATAAAGGGTTTTCTAATAGTACACCTCCTCTCTTGTAGTTGGGTAATCCTACGTGCCCCAGGTCTATCCTACGCAGAGCCTCTCCCTCTACCCCGGGACTCATGAAAGTCAAATTGATTCGGCTTCTCGTCGAGGATAAACTCACAATATAGCTTCCTCAAAAAATATAAAGGAACCTCATTATTATTACAAGGTGGTTGGTCAAATACCATGTACCACCTATCCCAAAAAGCTAATGTCATCCCCCTATGAGCACACCAATGTATAGGAAATTGTTTTGTATTATCTTCTAGGGAGGTGCTAGTATTAGGATCGATAAAAGGGGAACATATGTCACATTTTTTTATGGCATTTCTTTTCACATCCTCATATGATAAACCATCAACATAATATGTACGACATATATCCCTCCATGAACCCCATTTTGTCACCTCTTGAGAAACCTCATTTGCACTATTGGACATTTTTTCTAATGTAGTGGCAAGGGTAGAGTGATGTTGAAGACCAGACGCCTTCAACCTATTGACTAATATATTAATTTGTGCACTATTTTGGTTAAGGTGTTGCACGAGGTCTTCTTGTGTTGCATTTACATGACCTAATGGCACATGTGGAGGGTCTACGGGTGGCAATGGTTGTGGAGGAGGAGAATTTTGCGGAGGGTTTACGGGGGCGATGATGATTGAGGAGGATTTTGAGGAGGGTTTATAGGTGCCAATGGTTGTTGAGGAGGATTTTTAGGGTTTTCAATAGGTGTGCTTCTACAGGGGGTGGTATTTCATTTATTTTTCATCTTCCTGGGTTTTTTGATAAATCTAATATGAAATTAATAAAAAAAAATTAAAAAAAAAATCATAACCTAATTTGATTACAAATGCAAAAAAAAAAACAATAAAACATCCCTTTTTTACATGGCGCCATTGCTTGAAAATGTGGAAATTGTAGAAGAAAAGTTGTTTTCTTCAGAGCACAATCAGGTTTTTTTTTTTTTGTCCTCCTTCACTTTGATTCTCCACGGGCTTTCAAATATATATTATGTTTCTCATAACCCGATTGGGTTCTAAGATAGATTGAGTTTTAATAATATTTTCTAGGTTTGGTTACCAAGCCTAGAATAATTTTGAATTTTCAATAACCCGATCAGGTTATATGAAATTTGAATTTTTTTAAAGATGTGTCCACTTTTTTGACTAACAACTTGGTGCACATACCCCTAGCACTCATGAATTTAATAGTAGGTGAAAAAGGTAGCCTTTAGATGGGTTTGAGACAACAAATTCAATACCATTACAACCTACATAACTCATGTGCTACTACCCTTCCATTAATTAAAAAATAATAATAAAATAAAGTGGTGAGGGAAGGGGTGTAATGTACCAAATGACACACCGGAACACTTCCACCATACCAGCTGCACACTTCCACCCTACCAATAGTATACTGGCATCATACCAGTCAACACACAACCACCATACCAGTAGCACACTGCCACTGTACCAATACTCAATCCTCACTCATGGTACTACCCTCGTACGATCTAGAAGATGAAATGGCCCAAATCATAATAATTAAATATTATAGAATGTACATGTAAGAAATGAACATAGTCCAATGATGGACTGAATCAACAAGAACCAAATATTTGTATTGTCAAATTATGAAGATGTTTCTCAGATTACATCAAAGTTTTCTTCAACTAAAGACTTCACAAACTTGACAATGAAGTACAAAGTGAAATATTTGAAGTGGTATCTCCAACGATAGACTAGGGTGATGAATGACTCCCACCCAAACTAAAAATATAGAATAGGGAGGGTCTTGCACCTCTGAAACTACAAACTAGGTTGAACTCCAACTAGAATTCACATATATAAAAGAAACATAAGATCCACGATGACTTCCTACAATGCCAACCATGTCCGTATAAAGAGCTCCAGGAAGTCTCCCGAAGGGTTACAAATAGGCCAACATACTTTATTTATTATTTTATTACTTTATCTCTTTATTAATTAATTAAAGGTCCTTTATAGTATAATTTAAATTTTGGGACCACTTAATTAATTAATTAATTTAATTAAGTCACTTTATTCAAAATTGTGGGACATCACAAATCCTCGCTGCCCAAATATTGCTTTCCCTCAAGCAATCCATCTTCAAATGGTTTTCCCACTACGATGCTCCAAGATCCCAATCGATAGGCATATCCAATGAAATCTCCATGCCACACATGACCACGTGCACGCACCTGGATGTAGGCGAGAAGAGTATCTCTCCATCAAGCTTCCACTGCACCACTCTGATATAAATGTTGATTAAATGATGAATATCTAATGGAGATGATGAAGACCGAGTGATATCGAGTATCATGATTGTAGAAATGGTTAGCTCAATTGTTGTTTTGTCATTGATGTCAAGAAATTGATTAATTGATTTTTATTGTTTTACCATATCTTAAGAGGAGAATTTAAATGGGTGATAAATACAGATCCGAAAATGATGAAGTAATGATGTTATATTTATTTTATACTATATATTTATGATGAACTACAACTGATTGTATATTTGTAGTCATTGAGTTGATGATCAACCGAGTTACAGATGTGATGATAGACATTAATCAATTAATATATTGTCATTGATGTCAACTTATTTGAGTATTAATCGTGGTAAAACACATCTATTATGGAATGAAGATCTAGAATAAACAAAGTTTATGCAGTAGGTAATTGAATAATTTTGTATACACCGAGTGAGAATAGTGGACACCGAGCAAACATAGTGTATACCGAGTTGAGTGTTAACTGAGCTAGGTATCACCAACGCATCACGATATTGACTGAGTAAAACAAACCGAAGGCCGACAAAGATGCTGAGCTAGAAAATTGTTTATGATTTTGAGGTAATTGACAATGTTTATTATGTTGATCAAACAACTATGAAAATTTAAGATGATCGAACGAAGGAGATTGAAATGTGTTTTTGACACAACTGCCAAGGAAGGACAAAGCGAAAAAATCAACGATGGAGATCAAGTGGGAAAATCTAAGGATGGAAATTAAATGATTTATTATGTCTATATAAGAGACAAGAGATTCATTATGAATTAGATACATATGTGCGCATACATGCTGAAGAGATTAACTTCATGCATGAATGATCAAACTAGTTGAAGACAAAATTGAGTAATTCCGCAGACAACACCGAGCGACAGAGAAAGAGTATTTACTGAGCAGAAAAAAGTATGATGAATCAAAGGAACTGAAGTGATTATTGATTAGAGGTATTATGTACTTAGCATAGATCTAAAAATCTGCAAATAGAGTTGTATTTGAGTCAGATCATTACTGTATCAGTTTAACCATTATTATAGAAAAATCTCTTAATCGAGGGGGACTTAACAGTCTTTATTATGACATTCAATGAATGTTGATTATTTTCTTGTTAACCCCATAGTGAATGATTAGTCAAGGGAGAATTGCTAGTGATAAATCCTCTAACCAGGTCACACATAATAGTGTGCATTGCAACCTTTAATAGCATTGGCTCTTTATCAAGCTCAAGTCAAAAGAACGAATTATTTTGGGTTACCAGTCCCAGGTGGTTTTTCCCTTAATAGGGTTTCCATGTTAAAAATATATGTGTTAATGTGTATGGATATGTTGGATTGTTATTTTTCTTTACACATTACTTTATATGTATTGATCGGTAATCAAAGGATTGATTTACTGCTACTCGGTAGATGAGTTTGTAATTAAGTTTGAGATAATAGTTCATAATTCACCGAGTTGATTTATATGTTTGAAATTGTTGTTATATACATCTGGGAGTATTTAGGACTGTAGGATAACTGGAAATAACTAATTCACCCCCCCTCTCAGTTATCTTACAATTGGTATCAGAGCATACAATGCTTTGAAGGAATGTTTTAAAGGACTTAAGCTAAAGATCACAAGATGTATAAGAAAGATGTGCCTAAGCTAAACAAGGACAACTTCTCAGCATGGAAGAGTAGAATGAGACTATATTTGTCAATAATTGGAAATGATGTCACACAATACTTGGATACTGAGTTCACCTTACCCATTAGACCTTTGATTGTCGATCAGCTGAGAGAAAGACATGAACACAATACTATGATGATAGAGCTTGCTTCTTCACTATCTGAAGCTGAATTTGAGGATGTCGATACATGTACAACTGCCAAGAAAATGTGGGACATGCTCACACTAGTTCATGGAGGAGATGTAAATTTGCAAAGAGCTAAAGGTGAAAGTCTCAGAGGAAAGTTTGATGACATGAGAATGAAAGGAGGAGAAAACATAACACGGTACAATAACTGAATCAAGGAGGTTGTGAATGCTATTCATGGAGTAGGTGGAGTTATTGATGAAGATAATATTGTAAGTAATATTATCAGAACTTTATTTCCTATTTATGCTATTAGATTCTCTGCAATACATGAAATGAGAGCAACACCTGGAAATAATATCACAATTGATAGTATAGTCGGTAGACTGATTTCATTTGAGCTGAAATTTTTTGACAATAGTGTTGTTCCTATTGTTGAGTCTGCATTTATGTCATCTCTGAAAAATTAGTAAATATGGTAACAAACACATGGTAAGAAATGATAGTGACAGTGACAGTGATGAGAGAGAACTTGATGAAATTGAAGCATTAATGGCTAGAAGATTGCATAAAGGTAAAGGAAGGTATAAAGGTAAACTGCCTTTGGTATGCTTTAATTGTAAAGAAATTGGACACTTTGCTGCTAACTGTCCTAATAGGAAAAATGATGAAAGAAACAATGAAAGATCTAATGACAGAAAGGATGATCAAGAATATAGAAGCAACCAACAATATGATAGAAGGGATAACCAAGATTACAAAGAAAAAGGAAAGAAAACATGTTACCTTGTTGAAAATAAAGATGAAGACACTGAAACCAACACCGATGAAGATATTGCGACAATGTTTGTAGCTATGAAAGCAGATTCTGAAGAATATGAAAGATGTGTTGAAACAACACTTATTTCTAAAGTTAGCAAGACTGATGTTTGGATTATTGATAGTGGTTGTACTCATCATATGACTGGAAATAAAGACAAATTTGAATTTTTTTAGCATTATAATGGTGGATATGTTACAATGGGAAATAATACACCTTGTCAAGTGAAAGGAAAAGGTACTATATTGCTGAACATAATGATCAAATGTGAGAATGCATATTGGGTGAAAGGACTTAATTATAATCTGTTGAGTATTTCATAGTTAAATAACATAGGTAACCAAGTTGCATTTGAGAACAAAAAAGCTAAAATCTATGATGAAACAGGAAAGTTGATCGACACTGGAGAACAATCAAAAGGTAATCTACTCTACCTTGACTCTATAGAAATTTCTTGTTTGATGGCTAGAAATGAAGATGTGTGGTTGTGGCATAAGAGGTTATGTCATGTGAATTTTGACAACATTGTTAAAATCAATAATAAAAGGAAAGTAAGAGGCTTACCGAGCATATCTAAACCTGACCATGTCATGTGCAAGAATTGTTAAATGGAAAAATGTCAAAATCTAGTTTTAAGAGAAAAAAAATTTCATCTAATGTTAATTTGGAACTGGTTCATACCGACTTATGTGGACCTATGAGAACACAGAGTTATTATGGTGAAAGATACTTTATTTTATTTGTTGATGACTATTCTAGAATGATGTCTGTCATGTTCTTAAAAGAAAAATCTAAAGCATTTAAGATGTACAAATGGTACAAAGCTAAAGTGGAAAAAGAAAGTGGTAAAAAACTGAAATGTTTAAGATTAGATAGAGGAGGAGAATTTATTTCTGATGAGTTCACTAACTTTTGTAATGAGCATGGAATTAAGAGATAGTTTTTTGCACCGAGGACACCACAAAAGAATGAGATTGTTGAAAGGAGAAATAGATCCATTGTGGATTGTGCTAGAACACTGATGATTGAAAAGAGTATTACACAAGTTTACTTGAGAGAAGTCGTTAGCACTGCTATATACACATTGAACTGAGTACAAATGAAGAAAGATTCAAACAAGACACCCTATGAATTATGGTATGGTTACACACCTAATGTGAGTTACTTTAGAATATTTGGAAGTCGATGTTATAGTCTGAAAGATGATAGAAATGGGAAATTTGATTCAAAAGGTGATGAAGGAATATTTCTAGGATATTCTACTAAGACAAAAGCTTATAAATGTTTGAACAAGTCTTCTAACAAGATCATTGAAAGTGAAAATGTAAGAGTTGATGAATTTGCTGAGAAAAATGATGCTGAAAGTAAAAGAGAACCAGAAGAATACAATAAATTTTTTTATATTGAAGAATCAAACACTTTGACCGAATAACTACCTAACATTACCAACCAACAGGGAAATGTTACCAAGCATCAAGATGCACCAACCGAGAATCAGGAAGATGTTGCAACTAGAGATCATGGTCATACACCAACTAGAGAACAGAATGAAGAAAGAATTGAACCTCTACTTGCAAAATATGTAAGAAGACATCATCCAAAAAATTAGATTATTGGAGATAAGAGAGATGACATGATGACACGAAGTAAGTTGAATGATAACACATGTTTTATTTGTGAATATGAACCTAAAACTTTTAGATATGTACTTGCAAATGATGGTTGGATTAAGGCAATGAGTGAAGAAATTGAGTAGATACAGAAGAACAAAACATGGCCATTGGTACCGAGACCAAGTGATAAGAATGCAATTGGCACCAAATGGATATTCAGAAAAAAATAGAATGAGAATGGAGATTTTACATAAAATAAGGCAAGACTAATATGCAAAGGGTGACTAGTTAGTATTATACCCTCTGCAATTAAGGATTGGACATCCTCCTTATAGTGACTTTGTAATAAATAATGCCAGCTATCATACTAAGAACATCATACTGAACTCATTAAATTATTGACCAGGGACGTAAACTTGAAATGGTATCGGCAAAGTATATGCTCTAATCCACCTTAGAAGTCATCACCATTTAAGGAATGAAAAATGTTGAAAGGAACACCGAACTAGGAAATGGAAGTAACAACTTAATCTAAAGATATAAGAACGTGCTGTAACAGTAAACTAACTATATGTCTTTGCCACAGGAACAACCAATAGTGCTATTACTAATGGTTGCAAGAGAAACAAAGTCCTAAATACTTCAAATGACTTACAACTATTTCCTACTGAACTATAAACCAATTTCACCTCCCACATGGGCCCCCACGGAAGAGTGAATGAACAAAAACTCAGAAACTAAGTATTGAATATTTTATTTATTCATTCATGAAACAAGGATACAACAATGTGGAAAACAAGATTGTATTTCTTTCTCACTGGATTACAAAAGGATTCCCGTAATACTAACTAACTAAGGAATCAAAACTTCTACCTTATTTATCAACAACTTTGAAAACATAACTCCTAGCAACTAGGACCCCCCAACATCAAGGATATGACAATCATTAAGATACATGATCAACATTATTAAATGTAGGAACAATTTGTATTCAATTACACACGGATCTAGGAACACACCACTGCTGGATTTTCTCAATCATGGATGTTATTCAACATTGACCTCATCTATAATAGAAACTGTTATCGCTCGAGAGTAGTGGAATCATCATGAGCCCCACAACAATTGGTCTCTTTAAGGCATCACTTCATTCTTTAATGTTGACTTCTTCTTTACCTACGGTTCCACCGTTTCCTACAAAAGATTAGCATGCATATGTATCCAAGACAAAATCCATAATAAGTTTCTTCACTAGCTTTCTCTCATAACATGGCTACATGAAAAACCACCAAACTTGAAGTAGGACAAAAAGATACCAAATTTAGTTTCATATAACCATGCAACATATAGATAGCATATTTATAAACTTAAAATTTCTCACACATATTCACATACATATGTATATAGCAGTTCTGAGATATAAGTATAAACAGTCTAAAAAAGTATTATGAAATCTTATGAAGTTCTCAAAATCTAGTCATAAAAGCACATGAAATCATAGGCTAGATAGGCCTTATATTGGCCTCATCAATCCCCCAAATTTTCCTTTTGCTGGTCCTCTAGAAAATAGATAATTCTTCAACCTTGCCTACATTATGAGATATGTAGCTGCACTCTGTCCAATACCTCCTCTTGTCAAGCTCTAGGAAAATCCTTTAGTGTCCCTGTGTGATTCCCACCTTCTTACTTCTCATGCCATGTCATAGTCCTCTAAATTTTTTGAATTGGCCAAAAGAGGGGAAATAAGAAGGGGTGACTGGAAGGTAAGTGGAACCCAGTAACTCTGCCTTACCCTGCCCAATGTAACATACCAAGGAGCACACCTATTTTCCATTATGGAATTAAGGGGTGAATGTGGCTCTTTGTTTCTCAAGTCCCTGGTCATGTTGATATAGCACCATTGAATTGATCTTGTTGCTTCAGGTAACTTAGTTTTATCCATATGATTGTACTCATCAAAGGCTACCTCCCTAAGAGGATCAATGATTTTGCTTCCTGACTCTAACTGGGCTAATTTCATCCATTCATAGTAATAGGTCTTGGGGTTCTTGGCTTTTGGACGTAGGTTTAGAGGAATTTCATCCTCCAATTCCATGTAGGCTTTGGCTTGGGATTCCCTACTGATCTCATTCTATATCCATGACATAAGTGCTCTCAACTAGATATCCCCAACATATAGCAGAGGATTCCAATCCCTATTATTGGGTACAACTAGGTTGTGTAGGAAGAGTTCACATAACAAGTTTTGAATTGCTACAGGAGAACTATGAAAGGCTTGAAAGAATTCAAGGGGCTCATTTAACAACGGAGACTTATTCTTTACTATACTAGTCAATTGATAATTCAACAAATGCTCTTTAAGAAATATAGCATAAATAGGAGAGGGATACCTACAACTCATTAGCTCAGGGATAACTGATCTTACCTTAGTTAATTTCTCTTGAAGTTGTTCTACCTCCTCCTCTTTTTCCACAAGTTCCTGATAAGTCTAATCAATGACTTGGTGCAATGCCTTCTTCTACTATCTCCATTGTTCTCTTTCCATTATTAATTGATTGGTCAGCTAAAAGATAACAGAAAATGGAGTCACAGGGAAAGGGATATCTGGCAGAGTACCTTCACCAGGGTTTTCCCCTACTACTTGTATATCAGCTGAACTTTCATTTCCTATAGGTGCACCCTTTGAGGGGTTTGGATAGATTATGATGGACCGCTCAGGGTTATCATATTGTTGGGCAGTAGTGGCCAGTGCATCCAATCCTTGGTTTAAAAATTGCTCAGGCACCTTATTGACAAAGCTCATATCAATACTAGAGTTTTCTTCAAATAGAATCCTCTCAGTTGCTTCAAGAGGTGAATCCGGCAGACCTTCATTAGCAAAGTATTCCCCTAAAATGTCATTATCATCTGATTCAATGAGGGCATCATCAATTTGGAGTTCACGGGAAGATGGGCCCCTCCTTTGAAACCTGTAGGCTTGTTCATCAGAACTGAAATCATCTTCGATTATTATACATTTTGTGTTCATTCTGACTTTAGGGGATTGTTTACTCTTAGCTGTAGGAAACTCACTAGGCAACTCCTGCTGACTGTCTTTAGTTCTTCTCTTCTTGGCTCCTCTATCTCAGGAATGTCAAGATCAATATCTGACCCTATTGGTGATGTTTCTATAGGCATACTCTTCTTCTACCTACAACTTCTCCTTAAAGGGGTTTCCTCCTTTTCATCAGCAATCTTTCACTTCTTAGAAGTAGTTTGAGCTACAGGGTCCTGTTTCTTGGAGAAAACTTATTTTCCTTTCTCACTTCTATCTCTTGTAGGAGTTGTATTTTTATTGGATGGGGAGGAGACCTTTCCTTCAGAATCTTTCTTCTTAGAAATTTCATCTTACCCTTATTATGGGATGAATGAGATGCAGAAGCTTCAGGAGGATGCCTAGGGTTTTTAGACCTAGGTTTTCTTGCTGAAGAAGACCCTGATCCTAATTCCTCAATAATCTTGAAAACCCCTTGTTCATTTTGGACCCTTTTTCCAACCTGACTCCTGAAAGGACTTAGGGTTTCCTTCTCAAATTCTCCTAACAGAAAATCCTCCCATACCATGTCAATATGTTCTCTCAATGCTTTTTTAACAATTAACTTAATTATACAATGGTGGGAGACAAATTAGGCTTACCTTCTTGTACCAATGAAGCCCTTTTCTTTAGGATATTGAATAGGAAATTGGTTACATTTATGGGCCAGTTATCGTGTCGTAGGCAACTCAAAAATTTTAAATGAACAACATGCAAGTAGGCTTGACAACCTTCACAAGTGAAATATTTTATAATGAACACTACACATTGCTTGTAATCTTTAGGTAGAGACACCCTGCTAGTACTCCATTTATTGTTGACTTCCAATGGTGTGTCTGAATGCAGAGTGAATTGTGCTCTAGTGGTTTCTAGGTCAAAGTTTTCTAAAAACTCCTCTCCTTCCTGCGGTAACCCCATTACTTATGCCATGATTATTTGTGAAAATGGAACCCTTAATCCTTTGACAATAGCCACTCCATCATGCAGCGTGTTCAAAAATTGCAATGCCACCTCTCCATCCTAGCTGGTAAGCTTAAGAATGTAATTAAGCCAACCCTTGGCTTGGAATTGTGGCATACAAACTTGATTGTTTAGCAAAAGATCATGAACCGTTGGTTCACATCGAATCAAATCACCACCCATTACCGCGGAGTATTAAGGAAACAAAAAAATTTGCAGAGAATGCACAAAAACTATATCAAGAAGGTTGCAGAGAATGTCAAAATTTTGAAGCTGTAGGTATTGCAAAGATGGAAAGTTCTGGAGTTTCAATATTCTTAAGCGTTATATGAGAAAATGAATGCAAATATATCATATCTCAAGAATTTAACTATTCATAATTACTCAACAAACATTCGTATTAGACACCTTTTCTTCTTTGTGTGAAATAAATCACTCATTTTGAGGTTGTCATATCTCAAAATCTAAATTGGCAACATTCATGCAAAAGGGTACAACATTTAAAAGTTTAAAAACTATAGCATTCAATATGTACATAGATGTATAAAACAAATCATAGATTTTTTCCCCGCCAACTTAATTAAGCAATTGGTCCCACAATTGTGCATGTGACAAGAGTAAAGCTAATTAAAAATTAATTAATGAAGTAAATGCCAAAGATAGTACACACAAACCTAATAAAGTACTGGTGGCTGTGCAAAATTGTCATCCATTGGTGGAGAATGATGAGGTGGATGGGTGGAAGATAAGTAATAATAAAATGAAATTTATTGTGGAGAAAGTATGTTCCAGAGGAAAGTAATTATTATGGGGTATTGCAAATGTGGTTCAAAGTGAAGAATGAATATAAGCGAGGGGCTCATATCCATTTGCTACAAGAGGCTCGCGGTATTCATCACAATCAAATTGTTGCAGGAACTTTGCCTTGCTCTGGGGTTTATGGTACAACTTAAGCCATTGACCATTAACCACTAATTTGAAATGGATAGGGTCAATAGTAGACAACTACACAACACCATTGGGAAAGACAATAATAATTTCATAAGACCCTAACCAGCGTGTTTGAAACTTACCAGGAGTATGCTGGTATCTGGAATCATACAGGAGGGCCCAGTCACCGACTGTAAATGTCTTATCTTTAATAAATTTGTCATGCCACTGCTTCCTCTTTTGCTACACCAACTATGTATTAGACAAAGCAGACTTATGCCATTCATCAAGGTTGTTCAAGTTGAGGATGCACTCCTGTTGACCTTTAGTAAGATCCAAACTGAGCTCCAATGTTGTGCGTAAGGTCTTATGCTTGAATTCTATTGGCATCCTGGCAGACTTACCATAAACAAGTTAAAATAGGGATAACCCTATAGTAGTTTTACAAGTAGTCATATAGGCCCAGAGTGCTTTAGGAAGCTTGGCGGCCCAATCTTTCTTGTGAACATAGAAAATATTTGTAAGGATGGCTTCCATCTCTTGATTGGTAACCTCCACTTGGCCATTGGCTTGCGGGTGGTAAGGGGTTGACTTGCCATGGCGAATCTTATACTCTTCCATCATGGAATCTATGAGGTTGGAAGTGAATTGAGCGCCCTGATCAGACACTATTTCTCTAGGAACACCAAATATTGTAAAGATGCATTCATATAAGAACTTGGCAACATTGTTATCCCGAGGATGTTTCATTGGTTTAGCTTCAGCCCACTTAGTAACATAGTTGGTACAGACCAAAATGTAAGATTTACCTTGAGAAGAGGGGTCAATGGGTCCTACAAAGTCAATCCCCCATTTTTCAAAAGGGGCCATAATGAACTGAGGTTGCAAGGGCATCTCATCAATTTTAGTAGGCCTTCCCATTCGTTGGCACCGATCACATTTCTTGGTATACCTAGCGGAATCCTTGTGGAGAGTCAGTCAATAGTACCTAGTAGTCAAGATTTTGAAAGTCGTCTTCTTTGCTGCAAAGTGGCTACCACATGGCTCATCATGACATGCCCGAAGGATGTCATAGGTTTCATCTTCTCGTATGCACCTTCGCATAACCTGATCTGGACCAGTATAAAACATGAAAACAACAATCCAAGAAAAGTTAAAACTCTTCTTAGCAAGCAATTTTGTTGCTTGGAAGAGAAGTGAGCTAGTGTCCTCCCGGTGTTGAGATAGTTTGTGATGTCAGCATACCATAGGTTTTGTGCTGGTAATAGGAAGATATGTTCATTTGTAAAACTGTCATCAATGGCTGCAGGATCATTAGGAACATGTAAGCGAGAAAGCAAGTCAACTACTACATTGACTTTCTTGGGTTTGTCCACAATAGTAATATCAAACTCTTGCATCAGCAGCAACCATCGAGCCAACCTTCTAGATATGGCTGGTTTATTCATTAGGTACTTGATAGCTGAGTGGTCTATATGGATGAATATCTCATATCCAATAATATAGTGCCTGAATTTATTCAGTGCATAGATGACTACCAGGAACTCTTTCTCTATCATAGTGTAATTAAATTCAACTCCCTGCAGGTTCTTACTGATGAAGTAAATGGCATGTTCAACAACATCTATTTTCTGGCTGAGCACGACTCCAATGGTATAGTCAGAAGCATCTGTGTGGATATGGAAGGGTAATCCCCAATTAGGACCTCTCAATACCAGAGCTATGGTGAGAACATCCTTAAGCTACAAGAAAGATTGTTCACATGCAAAATTCCAAGAGAAATCAGAATCCTTTTTCAACAAGTTAAAAAGAGGTGCTACAATTTGACTGGAATCTTTAATAAACTGCCTATAGTATCCAGCATGCCCGAGAAAATTCCTGACATCTTTTTGCTTTTCTGGAGTAGACAAAGTGTTGATTACTACAATCTTTGCTGGATCTACTTAGATGCCATGTGAGGAGATGTAATGTCCTAGAACAACATCTTCCTCTATCATCATGAAGAATTTCTCACTATTTAGAGAAATATTGTAGTCCTGACATCTCTGGAGTACCTTTTCTAGATTGGCTTTAGCTTCATCAAAAGTGTTCCCATAAGCAGTGAAGTCATCCATGTAAATTTCCATATAGTCAGTAGATATATCTGAAAAGATACTGATGACAGCTCGTTGGAAAGTGGTTGGGGCATTGCACAAGCAAAAAGGTAAGATAGAGTAGGCAAAATTTCTGCACGGGCAGGTAAAGGTGGTTTTCTCCTGGTCCTCTGGAGCTATTTGGATTTGATTGTAACCACTGAACCCCTCTAGGAAAGAAAAATATTTCTTACTTGCTAGATTATCAAGGACTTGGTCTATAAATAGGAGTGGAAAATGGTCCTTCTTAGTGGCTGTATTTAGCTCCCGATAATCTAGAAAAACTCACCATTTACCTCCTTTTTTGGGTACTATGACTAAGGGTGACACCCATTGGCTATTAGAGATTGGGTAGATGAAACCAACATTTAACAATTTCTAAAGCTTAGTCTTCACTATGTCCCTTAGGACAAGATTTACTCTCCTCTCAGGCTGCCTTACCGGTTTATATTCTGGACTAATGTAGATCCGATGAGTAGAAATTTTAGGATCCAACCCCTTCATGTCCTTATAATCCCAGTAAAATGCCTGTTGGTTTTCCTATAGCACCTTAAGGATATCTTTCTAGTGTGGCAATGATAGAGTTTTGCTTACATTCAATTCTTTCCCTGGACTAACTTCCATTTTAATTACCTTATCCAACATGGTCAAATGAGCAATTGGAGGTGAATCCATCTTATGGGGTGATAAGGAATGAAGAAAGTGGGAGGATAGTGAGTATGAAGATGCATTTGGAGTGGGAAAGATAGTCTCCAAAATACAGTATGATTGCGGACACAACTGGGAATCTATGCCATATTCATTAGTGATAATGGATGAAATTATCTCATCTTCTTCCCTAGAGGCTACAAACGGCTCCCTTCCTATCACCATGAGTTGATGGAGTGAGTTGACTTTGGTTTCAACATCTTCTAATTATGTCCATACTGCCTCATCATCTTGCAACATGGGTTGAGCAGGGGAATATAGGGTTAGGTTCTTGGTATGGACACTGTTAGATATGGTCATCTTCCTAGACCTATAGGATATGAAGGCATCATTAGTGACCAACCATGGTCTTCCTAGGATCAAAGGATACCCTCCCATATCAGCTTTAGGTGAGAGAACAATAAAATCCACTGGATACTCCCAAGAGTGTAAGGTAACTATGACGTCCTCTATCATCCCATCTGGTTTGACAGTAGAGCTATCAGCAAGCTGCAGAATGGTTGGTGTATCTCTAAGACAAACAATATTCAACTAAGATAGCACCTCCTTGGTCATGAAATTTATAGATGCACCTAGATCAACTAAGGCATTTTGAACTTTCATTCCATGAATAGTGGCAGTAACTACAGGGCTCCCTGGATCAGAATATTTGGGAATAGTTAACTTTTCTAGCATAAGATCAGACAACTACCCTACTACATGAATAGTATTAGGATCCTTCTTCTTCCTTACCAGTTATTTTATACAAACTTCCCTAATAGCTTTGGTGTAGACACGAACTTCTTTGATTGCATCGAGTAATGGTATTTTTACTATAATCTTCTTCAACTGATTGAGTAAATCTGCTACTGTGGGGTTGACTATGGGCTCAGCTTGGTTGAATAACCTTTGAGGAAATGGGGTCTCTTTAGCTGTAGGAGAGGTTTGTGGAGATGGAACATCGGCTGATTCAGAAAGTGGTTCTTCAACCTCTGTGATTATAGGCGTTGGAGAAGAGGCAAGAGTAGTTCCTCACCTGAGATGGATATTATTTAAGGAGATGGCATAGCTTTGCTACTGAGCTGACAGATTAATATTGGGATTAGGATTAGGCTGAGCTGGAAATTGGGTTTTCTTAGGCGGATTGGTATTGGTTGTAGGAGGAGGCATTATAGCCTATTGCTGAGGTGGTGGCATTAAATCTTGTTGATTGGATTGGTTAGACCACTGATTGGGTTGTCGTCAACCCTATTGAGGTTGTTTCCAACCCTGTTGAGGTTGCTACCAACCCTGTTGAGGTTGTTGCCAACCTTTTTGGGGTTGTTGCCAACCATGCTGGGGTTGTTGCCAATTATTATACCCACCAAAGCTATGGGGACCCATATTCTAAATTTTTTACCATGGATTATTATTGCTAGAAGTTTGGAGAGGATCTTATGGCATACCTGGTCTTTGGGCCCATGGCCTACATTGAGTGACATAGATCACCTCTCCATTTTCATCTATAGCTTTGAATTCTGTAGGCATTGGCTGGGACTCCACATTTGCAACAGTCTTGCACTTGCAGCTTCTCTTCTTTTCTCTGCAATGTGGGCAGTATTCTGCTAACACAACATCAACATCCTCCTTCATCCGTCTAGCCTGCATGGTGTCCAACTGAGTAGAAACATCATTAATGATGTCTTGTTTGAAGTTCGATAGAAGATTTGAAAGTTCTATCTTGGATACCCTGGAAGTAGCAGACTTATGAGTTAAGTCTCAGATTCCTCTGCCCTTTTTAACAGTGGCTCTTGAATAATTCATGCAGATGTTCTTGATATCTTCCCAGTTCTTTTGGGTGATGTCACCTCTGGCCATAAGGTCCAAGGCCTCCATACTTCCTTCATGTACACCCTTCAAGAAAAGATGTTTTTGGGCTTCTTCATTCAGCTTGTGTTGTGTGTTATGCTGTAGGTTAAACATGAACAAAGAGACATAATCCTTCAAGGTTTCATCCTCTTTCTGTGACATTTTAAAAATGTCACCTCCCTTTAAATATCTACCCCTAAATTATTCCTTATACTTTGCAATGACCATAGTGCTCATTGCATCCCAGTCTACTATGGCATTAGCTCCCAGCTCCATGAACCACCTTAGAGAAGCCTCTTTAAGAGTTGAGGGAAACAACATCATTTTATGGGCGTCAGTTGTATAGTCATAACTCCTACAGAGGATGTCAAACTCAAATAGGAAGGTCTCTAGGTCTTCAGTAATGAGGCCATACAATTTTGGGAGTGTGGAAGCAGGTATGTTTTTTAGATTTTGGTTTCCCTATTGAGGAGGGATAGGGAAAGGAAAGGTAGGTTGAGCCATCCTTGGTACTGGATTATCCTGATACTCAGGTTCAGCAAAGAGTTCATTCAAATACAATGAATCTTCAGAGGATGATGGTTCTTGCACATTAGCAAATGGGTTTACAAACGGTTCTTCTTCTTCGATATTCATAATTTTGGGCTCCTCAAGCTCAGGGTTAAAGATATTAAATGGTTCGGCCTGGTTATACTAAGGAAGGAATCGCCCAAGATGGTCTCTTCTTCTATGCATAAAAAAAATGTTGAACTAAATCTAAGATGATGACTCTGGTATGGACTAGATTGACACCATCCCCGACAATGGTGCCAAAAAGGGCTGGTCAGTATTATACCCTCTACAATTAAGGATTGGACATCCTCCTTATAGTGACTTTGCAATAAACAATGCCAGCTATCATACTAAGAACATCATACTAAACTCATTAAATTATCGACCAAGGACGTAAACTTGAAATGGTATCGGCAAAGTATATGCTCTAATCCACCTTAGAATTCATCACCATTTAAGGAATGAAAAATACTGAAAGGAACACTAAAGTAGGAAATGGAAGTAACAGCTTAATCTAAAGATATAAGAACGTATTGTAACAATAAACTAACTATTTTCCTTTGCTACAGGAACAACCAACAGTGTTATTACTAATGGGTGCAGGAGCAATAGAGTCCTAAATACTTCAAATGAATTACAACTATTTCCTACTGAGCTATAAACCAAGTTCACCTCCATGTGGGCCCCCACGGAAGAGTAAATGAACAAAAACTTAGAAACTAAGAATTGAAGATTTCATTTATTCATTCATGAAACAAGGATACGACAATGCAGAAAATAAGATTGTATTTCTTTCTCACTGGATTACAAAAGGATTCCCGTAAAACTGACTAACTAAGGAATCAGAACTTCCAGCTTATTTATCAACAACTTCTAAAATAGAATTCCTAGCAACTAGGATCCCCCAACATCACGGATATGAAAATCATTAAGATACATGATCAATATTATTAAATGTAGGAACAAACTATATTCAATTACACACGGATCTAGGAATGCGCCACTACTGTATTTACTCCATTGTAGCTGTTATTTAGTATTGACCTCGTCTACAAAAGAAACTGCTATCGCCCGAGAGTAGTGGAATCATCATGAGCCCCACAACAGTTGGTCTCTTTAAGGCATCACTTTGTTCTTTAATGTTGACTTCTTCTTTACCCGCAGATCCACCGTTTCCTGCAAAAGATTAGTATGCATACGTATCCAAGACAAAATCCATAATAAGTTTCTTCACTAGCTTGCTCTCATCACATGGCTATAGGAAAAACCACCCAACTTAAAGTAGGACAAAAAGATACTAGATTTAGTTTCATATAACCATGCAACATATAGATAGCATATTTATAAAATTAAAATGTTTCACACATATTCACATACATATGTATATAGCAGTTCAGAGATATAAGTATAAATAGTCTGAAAAAGTATTATGAAAGCTTATGAAGTTCTCAAAACCTAGTCATAAAAGCACTTGAAATCATAGGCTAGATAGGCCTTATATTGGCCTCATCAAGGGGTATGCACAAGAAGAAGGTATTGACTATGGAGAAACTTTTGCACCTGTCACTAGACTTGAAGGAGTTAGAATATTGCTTGTTTATGCTTCTTACAAATGATTTAAAGTTTATCAGATGGATGTCAAATCTGCATTTCTGAATGGGATACTAGAAGAAGAGGTATACATTGAACAATCTGAAGGATTTATTGATCCTAATCAGACAAGCATGATATGTAAGTTGCATAAATCCTTGTATGGACTGAAACAAGCACCGAGAGCATGGTATGAAAGACTACACTCCTATCTTATCAGTAATGGATTTGTTAGAACAAGTGATAACAACAACTTATACTTGAAATGAGGAACTGATGATAATATTCTAATTGGTGAAATTTTTGTTGATGATATTATATTTGGAGGAAATGATAACTTATACAAACCATTTGCTGATGAAATGATAAAATAATTTGAAATGTCAATGTTTGGAGAGATCAAATTTTTTCTTGGCTTGCAAATCTTACAAAGGGATGAAGGCATAAACATTACTCAATCAAAGTACATCAAGGAAGTACTGAAGACATTCAAAATGGAAGATTCAAAACCAGTCGGTCATAGGATGCAAATTAACAAAAGAAGATTAGACAACCGAGGTAAATCAGACATTGTACAGATCTATGATTGGAAAATTGATGTATATTGTACACACAAGGCCAAATATTGCACATACAGTTGAAATTGTAGCAAGATTCTCTACTTATCCTAAAGAATCACATATGACTGTTGTAAAGAGAATTTTTAGATATTTGAAGAACACTAAAGATTATGGATTATGGTACAAGAAAGATGTCAAGTTTGAACTGAAAGTTTACACAGATGTTGATTGGGCTGGGAAAATTGATGATAGAAAGAACACTGATGGTGGAGCATTCTTTGTGGGAGAAAGATTAGTTACTTGGATCAGTAAGAAGCAAAGATGCATATCTCAATCAACTATAGAATCATAATATGTTGTTGTTGCTACAAACTGTTCGAACATTGCATGGATAAAACAACTTTTGAAAGGTATGAATGAAGAGATCACTGACCCAATGATAACTTATTGAGATAATACAAGTGAAATTAACATTTCTAGGAACGCGTTGATGCATGAAAAAACAAAGCATATATCTATAAAGTATCACTACTTGAGGGAACAAGTACAAGAAAAACAAGTGACACTAGAATATGTACAATCAAAAGAACAACTAGCTAACATATTCACTAAACCCTTAACCAAGGATACATTTGATTACCTGAGGAATAGACTACGGGCCTATCCCTTGTCTATCGGTCAATAAGCTAACTAGGAGGTTGCATCAACCTACATTTTATCAGAATATCAATCATATTGATGCAAAATGGGAACTGGACCAACATTGCATATTAGTACACTGTAAGGTACCTGATCTGAACCAAAAATCCAGAGATATTTTTGGCTACTAAAGAGCTGTATATTTTCTTTTTGGCATTTTTGTCAAAGGGAGAGATGATTCAATGAAATATCTATCCACTACAAGGGAGAAAATAGAAAGGGAGAGAAATGAAATATCTATCCATTACAGAAAGAGAAGATTGAAATGAGTCAAATCTGCAGGGAGAGTCTGCATGGCGAGTTTTAATGTTGTGTAGTGATTAAACATATTCTATGTACGAGCTATGGAGAGCTACAAAATTTTGCCTATAGTTGTAGAGCTGAAGTTTGGTATTCTATGACATTTTCATATTGCATATTCATACTGTGTTGCCATCAATGCCAAAGGGAGATATTGATGAACTACAACTGATTGTATGTTTGAAGTCATTGAGTTGATGATCAACCGAGTTACAAATGTGATGATAGACATTAATTAGTTAATGTATTGTCATTGATGTCAACTTATTTGAGTATCAATCATGGTAACAAACATCTATTATGGATTGGAGATTTGGAATAAACAAAGTTTATGCGGTCGGTAATTGAATAATTATGTATACACCGAGTCAGAATAGTAGACACTAAGAAACATGGTGTATATAGAGTTGAGTGTTAACCAAGCTAGGTATCACTGACGCATCATGGTATTGACCGAGTAAAACAAACTGAAGGCGGACTAAGATGCTGAGTTGGCACATTTTTTATGATTTTGAGGTAATTGATAATGTTTTTTATGTTGATCAAACAACTATAAAAATTCAAGATGATTAGAAAAAGGAGATTGAAACATGTTTTTGACACAACTGTTGAGGAAGGATGAAGTGACAAAATCAACGATGGAGATCAAGAGAGAAAATATAACGATGGAAATTAAATGATTTACGATGTTTATATAAGAGACAAGAGATTGATTATGGATCAGATACATATGTGTGCATACATGTTGAAGATATTGAATTCATGCATGACTGATCAAACTAGTTAAAGACAGAACCAAGCAATTCTACAAACAACACCGAGCGACAAAGAAAGAACATTTACCGAGAAGAATAGTGTATGATGAATCAGAGGAACTGAAGTGATTATTAATCAGAGGTATTATGTACTTAGCATAGATCTGAAAATCTACAAATAGAGTTGTATTTGAGTCAGATCATTACTGTATCAGTTTAACCATTGTTATAGAAATATCTCTTAATTGAGTGGGACTTAACATTATTTATTATGACATTCAATGAATGTTGATTTTTTTTTGTTGACCCCATAGTGAATGATTGGTCAAGGTAGAATTGTTAGTGATAAATCCTCTAACCAGGTCACACCTAACAATGTGCATTGTAACCTTTAACATGGTTGGCTCTTTACCGAGCTCACTTCAGAAGAGTGAATTATTTTGGGCTACCGGTCCTAGGTGGTTTTTCCCTAAGTAAGGTTTCCACATTGAAAATATATGTGTTAATGTGTATGGATGTGTTGGATTGTTATTTTTATTTACACATTACTTTATATGCATTGATCGGTAATCACAGTATTGATTTACTTCAACTCGGTAGATGAGTTTGTAATTATGTTTGAGATCATAGTTCATATATCACCGAGTTGATTTATATGTTTAAATTATTTTTTATATACATCTAGGAGTATTTAGGACTGTAGGATAACTGGAACTAACTGATTCGCCCCCCCCCCCCCCTCTCAGTTATCTAACATATTTGATGTTATCAAATTGGTAGATTTGATTGATCAAGTCAAGAATTACAATGAATTAACTTATGACTAAAAGAGATACTTTACCAAGATAGACTGATTCACTCAGTAGAATGTTATGTGAGTTAGTTACAGTTACCAAACACTGAGCACCGAGCACTGAGAACGAGTTAGGCATCGAGCAGTGAAGAAGTCAGGTAGCGAGTTGCAAAGCAAGTTTTACCGAGTACAATATACTAATATTAAATGATGATGATTTTGAATTTAATGTGAAGTGATGATAAGAAGGATAAGGAAATGAATTAAATGAATTTTTTATAAGCTCTACAAACTGGAAAATTCAATGTGAAGATCTAAGGCTAAGATCAAGTGGTTAAACAGAAAATTGAAAGTTTTAAGAAAATTTACAAGTTTTGAGGTAAAAGTGGTTTGGTTTACCGAGTTGAAAAATATAAAGAATATGATTGAACAACTGAGCACAAAGGAAGGAAATTCAAATTAAGGAGATTAAGAGGCAAAAGTATGTCTATATAAGGAATGAGAATTACACTAAGTGTAAGGCTACTAGCAAATTGAAAAAGAAGGAAAGAACCTGAACAACAATATTTACCGAGCAGAATAGAGAAAGACAGATTGAAGAATCTACAGTCTGAGAAAGAGATCAATGGAGTATGAGATTCCAGTATTCAATTAATCATAAAGGATCTGATTCAAGCATAGCGAGTTGATAATTTTTACATATCAAAGTTTACTGTTGCTTATTAATATTTGTATAAGTGAAATCTCTTAACTGAGTGGATTTAACCGTCCTATTTGTAAAACCTAGACTTAGGTGACATTCTAAAAGAGTGTTTTAAGACCTCTAACAAGTCCACTCCTAACATGGTAAATATCTTAACAGATCTTAGGTAAATCCCCTAACAGGGTCACATTTAGCAAATGTGTTTATAATCTTTAATAGGATAAGTTCTTAACCAAGCGTACTTCAGAAGGGTACATTTTTATTGTGGGTTAAAATTCCCACAAAGGTTTTTCCCAAATTAGGTTTCCTCATTAAATCTTGTGTCAACTGAGTTATATCATGTGTTAATGATTTAATCTAATGTTGCTAAGTTTGAATGATTAATTGATGCTAATGTTATTTAGTTCATTGGTTATTTATTGTATTCAGTACTTATTGAGTGAATCAATGAGTTCATTTTTAAGAGTTTAAGTTTGATTTGTCTGATTCACCCCCCCCCACCCTTCAGTGGGACCAACAATAAATTTTTCCATGCCCAGAGTCATCAGGATCCCACTGAAGGAAATCATCAAACACATCCATGCTACCATGTCAATCAATCTCTTGCAAAAAATGATGGTTTGGAATCTCAAAGTTCGGGCACAACTGGTTAAGAGGAAGCCACTCACACGAAGAGATGGAAATAATGCATGCCTCATTCCTAACCAAATGGTAAGCTCCATATTCAACCAACTATAGAGATTTCTCCTGGAAGGGATCATTGGTAGAATCTGCATCTTCATGGGGTTGATCAACCACTAGTAGAGCCTCCTCATTCAAAGGATCACTGATAGAGACCACATTTCCATCAAGTTGATCAATGAGTGTTGGATCGACAAAATTTGTGCAAGCATCTTCTTTACCATTTTGGTTTCCTTGAAAATTTAGGTGTTCCCCACTTGAAGGGACAAGTGTTGATTCTTTCTTGTCCATATCCTTCTGTTGTTGAAGTGGATCTATGAGCATGTCTTTATCCTCTTTAGGATTTAAAGTGTCATGTATCCCATTGTCAGTATCCCTCTTTAATGCATTATCAATCTCCCTCTTTAGATTATTATTTTAGACTCTATTGCCCTTAGAGGATGGATACTTCATTTGCAGGTCTATATAGTCCTTGAGAGACATGTTTGTCTATCATCCACCATCAACCTAGTCCTTCTTGAGATTGAAGGACTCCTTCAAAGAGTTTTGTTACAAGATCCTTGGAGGGAAAGTGAACATCATCGACCTAGTTTTAGATTGATGTGTGCATGACATGTTTCCTGTCATGGTCTCACCAATTTTCTTTTGTCCTCTTACTAGGGTCTGGTGAAGATGTTGCTAACTTATTCTTAGCTCCCTCAACAAGACTATCATATCCACATATCCGTCTTCCATTCCATCACTGGATGCCATGATTCTTTCGATAGGTTGGCAAAATCACCAACTCTGATACCATTGTAATGTACTGAATGACACACGAGAACAATTCCATTGTACAAGTAGCACACTTCCATAGTACCAATATTACACTGCCACCGTACCATTTATCACAGTGCAATCATACTGATCAACACTTCTAGTGTACTGGTCGATGCACCTCCACCATACTAGCACTCAATACTCACATGTGGCACTACCCCCACACGATCTGGAAGATGAAATGACCCAAATCGTAATTATTAAATATTATAGATTGCACATGCAAGAAATGAACACGCTCCACTGATGGATTGAATCGACAAGAACCAAATATTTGTGTTGTCAGATTATGAAGATATTTCTCAGATTATATCAAAGTTGTCTTCAACTAAAGAATTCATAAACTTGAAAATGAAGTACAAAGTGAAATATCTGAAGTGATATCTCCCACGACAGACTAGGGTCAGGAATGACTCCCACCGAAACTACAAATATAGAATAGGGAGGTTCTTTCACCTTCGAAACTGCAAACTAGGATGAACTCCAACTAAAATTCGCAAATACAAAAGAAACATAAAATCCATGACGAATTCCTATAATGCCAACCATGTCCTTGTAAAGAGCTCTAGGAAGTTTCTTGAAGGGTTACAAATATGCCGACATACTTTATTTATTATTTATTACTTGCCCCCACCCTTTATTAATTAATTAAAGGTCCTTTATAATATTATTTAAATTTTGGGACCACTTAATTAATTAATTTAATTAAGTCACTTTATTAAGAATTTGGGGACATCACAAAGGCGCTATAGTTTGCATTTTCAGAGAGGAGACATGTAGGGAGAGAGAGGAAGAGTGGTGCATACACATTGAACCCACACACTACTCATTAAACTAGATATAAAGACATGCAAAAGTGGTTGCATGAAATTAGCATTCTCAATTTGACAAGACCTCATTGTTTTTTTTATTTTAGAATATTTAATATTCAACTCTTATACCAATTTATAGATTTGGTGTAAATCCAATTGGATAGACCTTTAAAGGGCTATGTGAAGTATTTTTATTATAGTTTTTTTTTTCTAAAATAAAATTGTAAGGGATAAAGACCTATTGACCTTATCAAGTTGTTTATAGTCCTTGGATGTTTTACCAAAGTTAAAGCCATTTTGCCTCTGAAAATTCCTTTATGCACTCGACACCATTTAGAGTCAATGAAATAATATATGGGAGAATGATTTAGAAGTTAATATGTGTTTGGATTAAAGAATTAATGAAACTTCAATCCTAACGCTCCTTTTTCCATTCATGTTTTTGTGGGTACTCTTTCCTTCATTTAGCTTAAAGAAAAAAAAACATTCAAATACTATTTCTCCGGTTGTTGATAAACTAGAGCCTAGGATAAAATATAAATTTAGGAATGGATTATCAACACATACAAGCACACTCAAGAAACCCTATTAAGTAATAATAGATGGAGTTGAGATGTTGACATAATTTTTGATTTAATAATCTTATATCTTGTCTAAGTATATTTCATGCTTCCCTCTAAAATAAAGTCTTTCAACTTTAATGATGGTTAATTAATAAGTAATAAAATAACTTGACCTAGATGATGATGGAATCAAATATCCATTAGAGCATGAAAATATATAGTACAATATGTAGTGGTCGAGATGTGGTTTCATATAGTGTTGGAAAAGCATTCAAATATTTTCTTTGCTATAGCAAGATGATAGTGACATATCATATCCATTATATTTATTTGTAATATCATAGTGATATTATTTTAATGTAGTCCTTTGGTGGCCAGCTCTACTTTGTAGCATTAAGTTGATGCTAATATACCAAAACCTTTCAACTATTTATCCGCTTCTATTCTTTATTGCTATTTTAACATCTAGTCATTTGATTGGATAATCTTTGACAATTTAGTGTATTTGGATTTTATTTCTATGACTTGATATTTCATAACTATGATTCATCTACGATGTATCAAATCCAAGAGGTAAAAGATATGTTTACTACATGGAAGACCTCTCTAAAATTGAGTTAATCAATTTATTACTAGTGATAATTCTTGTGTATTTTTCCCCTTATCAAGCCAATTAACTTACTCTTGGTTTAACTTCACCATAATTGTATTTTCCAAATAGTTTTAGCTTAACTATCTTGTGATTATGAACTAGCGAACTCCCTTATATTTTAATCCTATATGTTGCATTTATGAAATCTTGACTTGGTTTGTAATTTTAAGATGGTCATGTCTTAAGAGCAATTTATCCCTAGAGGCCACGTTATGGTTATAATCTTTATATGCATTTGATCATGCATTCTTTGATTAAGTTGTACGTGGTAGAAAATTCATGATGTATTTTGAAATTATATTCACTAGAATAACTTTCTACATCATTGTACACCGTACATGACAATGAATACCATGAATAACTTCAAAATTAAAGATGATATCTTCTTAAGATCAAGGATAAAAACAACCAAATATGCTTATTGAAGAATATATATATTCAAAATAAATATGAGAATATTCTTATGTGCCTATGTGAGTATTTCTTAGGAAAACCTACTTTTGAAAGAAGAAATTTGAGTAATTAAAAAGTAAGTGTATGTACATACAAACGTGCACTTGTTCACATACCCAATTAAACAAATGGTGATTATAACATTAAACTCTTCTAAAACTCTTATGATAAATTTTTTGAGGTTGTCCTATTGGAAATGCAATCCAATATCAAATTTTATGAATTAGGACATCTTACTCCGAGTATATATATATATTTAGATTTGTGCTAAGCCCAACTTAATGAATGTCAATCATATATCTATTATCTTATCAGATATGTGCTAAACCTAGCTGAATGAATGCCAATCAAGAAAAGAATAAGATTATGAAAGCAATATACATGGTTCTATTTTATGTTTTAAATATAAAAATATGATATGATAAATACTTAATTATGATTGATATCCATTATTTAGAATCAAATTGTCATTAGCTAGTATAAGGTAGACATGAGTGAACATAATTTGACCATCTAGGCTTTGTGTGAATATTGTTAGAGTAATTCACTTACTAATTAAATAATTTTGATTTAATTATTAAAGTCACTTATTATATCTAGTTCAATTAAGCTAAACTTTAGGCATATAATAATTAATTCTTTATTAATTATTATCATGCAACCTAGGTTTCTCCCCTTTCAAGGTTTTGATCACTTTTATAAGGTTTTGATCTTAGTTTGTATTCCCTCTCTGAATGAATATTTCATCTTTAAGATCATTCTGAGTTTTGTCTCAATTCTTTGCTTTTGTAACAGGTTATTTTGCATATAGTGGATCTTGGTGGTTGAATTCTCTAAATTCTAACATTGTATTAGAGCCTTGTTGTTACAACTCATTCCTAAGTTTTTAAAGATTTTTTTGGAGTTCCAAGGGTTTCAAGATATTCTTTGATTTATGTGTGGATATAGGGGAATTTTTTCGAAGCACTTTGAGCACAAACCGACCTCACGGTTGCGCTCAAAAGGCCCAAAAACCCCTATTTCCATATAACACACGTCCAATTTGGACACTATTGACTTTTGAGGCAAATCTTTTTTGCCTATACAACCTTGGCACACAAATCAAGGAAAAAAATAAAAAATAAAATAAAATTTTGGTTCTTTTAATAAAAGTTTCAATTTTTTATTAAAAAATCCACAGTTAAAGTGGTGGGAGGGCCTTCCGCTGAGCGGCTTCACCGACACCGGCACCGCTGCCCTCGACCTCACCGCTAGAGGCTTAGCTTCCGCGGTCCAACCGTCGACTGAGCAACACCTGACGGGCCCCTCTCCGCTAGCCCGCGGTCACATGGGTGACCGATCACTACCGCAGCCAGCCCCTATGCACCCATGCACCCAAGCGCTGGACAGTTTTAATCCCCAGTGCTATAAATGTTTTTTGAATCCCTTTTAACATATAGTTATTTTTTTGCTCTAACTGGAGCAAATAGAGGCCTTTTTTTAAACTTCCTTATATCATCAAAAAGCTCAAATTGAGATGGATATTTTGACAGGGGTTTCATTTCCATATTTTTTTGTTTGATTATCTTTTTTGCCAGTCAAAATGAGCACTACTCTTCAGCGCTTCCTGGCCTCTACAATGTGCATACAAACTCCATTTTTTTCCCACAAATAGGCGTCAAAAAGTTCTTTTTAGATCTAAGACTTTTTTTGGAGGCTTTGCACATGTATTTATCCATTCATTATGAAGCTTTTATTGCATTGTCTCTTCTTTTAGCTTCTCAATTGTACTAGGGTTTGGTTTCTCTCTTTGTGGGGGGTGTTTGTTTCCTCATTTTTTGTCATTTATCTCACAAAAAATAAAACACTCAAACAAAAAAATGCAAACTCTTCTCCATCTTTTGTCTAGTTTTGAAAGATAACTAATAAATAGTAAATTCGTGCAACAATGACAGATTCAACATCAGTTGAGTCTCTCACTCCACATAATTTTCATTTGTGGAAATCTCGTATGACTAGGCTTCTTCGATCATGTGGGTTATGGTCTTATTTGGATACCATTCAGTCGGTCTTGACTCGTCCTTACGAGGTCATGCAACATAGGAACAAGATGGATGAGGCTATGGGTGCAATTTTTGTGCATGTTTCAGAAAGTTTACTCTTTCACCTTGATAGTTGTGATACTCCTCTTGATATGTGGGACAAGTTTCAGACTCTCTTTGGCAACGTCAATGAGTTTGGGGCACTTTAGATTGAGGCATAATTGACAACTTTGGGTCTTGAGTTATTTCCTTCTATTTAGGATTTCTTGATGAAATTCAAATCTATCATATCTATCTTACAGGTTTGTGGCAAGAATAAGATATATACAGAGTGCATTTACCTGATTCTTTCTAAGCTTCGTAGTCCCTTTCAAATATTTTCTTCTACCTTCCATTACACCATGGATGCTTTGGGTCCGCAATTTACCATGCCTGCATTTGATGTGTTCTATGATCATTTGAAACGTGAACATGCAAAGCTATCCCAGGTTGACTCTCTCACAGGATCATAGAACTATGCATTGGTAGCTCACCCATCTTCAGGGAAGCAAGAGCATAAATAGAAGTCACTGACCATAGAGTCTAGGAAGGATTCTAGTTCTTAACACTCCTTTGGCCCACCTTCTCTAAAGGGGAAAACCTAAGATAGAAATAACTAAGTGTGATTATTGTAAAAATACCAATCATGATGAGTCTCATGGCTATGTGAAGAAGATAGATGGATATGCAAAACAAAATTCTTATTTGACAACTCTTCTTCAGAAGAGAAACATTAATATTCCTTTTTCTTCTACTTCTCACGGGTCTTCTTCTTCATCATCATTCTAGACAGATAGACAAGACATAGGAAAGGGTCATGCATTATGTGTAACCACTATTCCTCACTCTTGTAGATGGCTACTAGATTCAGGTGCTTCACACCATATGGCATCTTCTCAGGATTTATTCTCTTCTTTTAAGGCTTCTCCCACCCCATACATTTTGATGGGGAATAACATTGTTATGACTATATGTGGGAAAGGTTATATTGACATTGATGATGGTACATTCCATGATGTACTATGTGTTCCATATTTGTCCTCTAACCTTCTCTCTATCTATTAGATTACTCACAGTGGGACATGGAAGACAGTTGACTTCACACGAGAATTAGTGCACATCAGAGACAGTGAGACATGTAACATTGTTGCAATAGGGACAGTTGATCATTCTTCCCACTTGTACTCTTTCTCTCATTTTGGTCCACCATCTCCACTATTGGAGAATAACTCTCCTTTTTCAAGAGAGCCTATTGAGGTGAATTTAGGTCACGTGAATGTTAGAATAATTGAGAGGGGGGGGGGTGAATTAGTGGCCTCAAAAATTAATCCAATAAACCAGCCAAAAATTTATATCTCAAATATAAACCTCTAGTTATCTTCAGTCCTACAAGATGTATTCCCTTAAATAATCTTATCAAATAACTACTGCTCAGAGTTCACTGTTGATCCTTATACTTAAGCTTTACCGATTAGCAGTCTAGCCTTTACCGAAATACAGTAAATAACTTAGTATTTACCGATCATCATGTTTTAGTAATGTGTAAAGAAAAACATTAAAGCAATGAACCATATACACATTTGACACATGGATTTTAACGTGGAAACCCTATTAAGGGAAAAACCACTTGAGACCGATAACCCAAAATCTTCACTCTTCTAAAGTGAGATCGGTGAAGAGCCAACCCTGTTAAAGGTTACAAACACACTATTAAGTGCAACCTTGTTAGAGGATTTAAATATAATAGTTTGTCACTTGATATCTGGCATTCACTATGCTATCTTCAAGACCAAAATTTTTGATACTCCTTGGGATGTATCTCAATATAGAAAGGATTGTTAAGTCTTGCTCGGTTAAGAGACTTTAAGATCCAATGGTTAAACTGAAATAGTAAATGATTTGTTCATAAATATGTTCATAAATCAACTTAGACTTTGTAGATGTTTAGATCTATTGTAAGCTCATAATACCTTTCTGATCAATGTTTCCCTTCAATACCTTTTCTCCACTTCTTTCTGCTCGGTGTCCGCAAAAATCTCCAGCTCTATTCTTTAGCTTGTTTGATCAAGCCTGTATGAAGAATATTTTCTTCACTAGTATTCTCTTCAGTATATTATTCTCTATTCACCCCTAATTCATAATGAATTAAATTGTCTCTTATAGACATGATTTCACCATTTCTAGGTCTTTGTCTTTCTTGTTCTTGACGTGATCCAAAAATCTCACCATTCTTTCTTTAAAGCTATGCTTTAGTTTCATCCCATAGATTTCTCCTTGACAACTAGAGTAAAACTATCTTTAAAGCTCTAGCTTATCTCTAGCTTTTAACTTGTCGATGAAAACAATGTAATCAACCAGTTAACTCCATGTTTAGCTCATGCTAGCTAAGTATTTTGTCATTTATGAACTTCAGTTTTGGTCGGTGTTTAACTCCTTGTTTACTTGGTCTTGACTTTAGTTGTCCTCGGGCATCTCTGTCTTTCCGTCAGGGTTGTTTGTTTATTGGGGTTGTCTGTCTGTCGGGTATCTCTTTGGTTCTGCTCATTTGTAATGCTTGCTCAAGTATCTTGCTCGGTTTACACTGTGACTCTTGTCTCAAGGTTCTCTATCTGTCAGTGTGCACTGTCCGTCAGTGTATGTTGTCACTTGGTGTATACTAAAATTTTATGCATTACTGATAATATAACCTTTATTTCTTTGGTTCTTTGAAGTCTTTGAAAATATGATTATGGCCAATCAGATTATTTCAAGTTGACATCAATGACAATACAATACATTAAGTTTATATATGTTCCGCATGATTCCTCTTCAACATTACCTAACATTGTTGCTCCATGCATCGAGCCACCTAGTCTAGTTGTTGAGGACATATCAGAGGACAATCATCTTATCTTAGATGATAGATTCAACACATCTATTTGCCCACCTTCGTTGGAGATTCTATTACAGGAGTCTCATGCATTCTCTTCTTCTTCTTCTTCTCCTTCTCCTTCTCCTTCTCCTTCTCCTTCTCCTTCTTCTTCTTCTTCTTCTTCTTCTTCTTCTTCTTCTTCTTCTTCTTCTTTTTCTTTTCCTTTTTCTCCAAATCAAATCATAGAACCTAGCAATTTCTCCTTTAGGGATACATTCCCTAAACCATGCAATAAGGTGTAACACTTCACCAGTGGATTCAACATTCCATTCTGAGGGATTGAATACTTTCAATAGACCCTAAGGACCAATAATCCACCATTTGTTTAGGCCTAGAAGACTCAAGGTTTGTCGAATCCTAAATAGCCTAGGATTCCTTATAGCCCTAACTAGTGAGGTTTTGGGACTTAACTTTTTGTGACAGAGGGATCTATGAAAACTAAATAGGTTCCTAGACACCCTTTATGGATTTTGTAAGATCCCCAAAGCCTTGACACCTTAATATACTCCTGCACCCCTAAACACTCACAAAATACACAGACCTAATTAGCAAGTTTAGGCTTGGTTTGTTAGGCAAGTGGTAGAAGGTGGGTTCATCAATGAAAGGAAGTGCTTTGGATGGATTCCCCTACCCCAAATTAGTCTAGAAACACCTCTGGTTTGATCCCCCAACTTATAAACAACACATGCATGTGACTGTTCTAAACAACTAGGCTAATTACATAGGGATAATTAGCCTAGGGCTTGATGTTAAAAATATAAGGACTAAGAGTGAGAGCCCAAACTTCTGGATTCTTCAAGACCATGATCCTAACTAGCTTTTCCCAAGTGGCCGAGGAGATCCACTAGATAAAACTCTTGTTAGGATCACATCTTTGAAATTGGCCCAGTATCACCTTAGTTTCTCAAACGAGAATGAAAAATCAATAACTTTGCACTCACTTAACAAAAATACTTCAAATCAACTGGAAATGTTAGAAGACTCAAAGAATTTTAAATTTTTGCAACTGGATCTTCAATACCAATCCGTACCAGGCCGTACCATACAAATATGACTCAAAATACTCTTCTATTTCCTTGTGAAAACATCAAACTTCGTACACTCTGTGTTCCTCTCCCCATGGGAGGCATCCTCTCCTCTAATATGATCCTCCAAGCATTTCAAAAGCTTCAAAAGGTGGGTGAGGTCGGTTACAAAAGAGTTGTCCTATCTCAAGCAATAATTTGCAAAAGTTGCTCATGCAACATTTTGCAAAAAGCAACTTTTTAGCAATAAGTGATAGAGTTGCTAATTTGGGTAAAAGCCAATCTTGCTGACCTCCCAAGGTGTGGGAGAGGTCTATCCCATGACTAGGACCCAAACTAAAGATTTTTAAAACATACTTCTAAACTAGACACACAAACAACAACTAGCAAGGTCTAACTAAGGTGTCAGGCACCTAGGTTTATAACTTCACCTTAGGTCCTTCCCCTTACATCAAAGACCTAAACAACAAACACACACAAGGGTGATCTCATGGATTCACCTTATTGCACACATCAAAACAAGCAAAACTAGGAGCTTCAGGAGGTGCCCTGCACCAGGCTGGGGTTATCTTTGAAGTTCATAGAGGGATTATCATGAGGGTTTATAGCCAACACATACATATACAAGGCCATAATTAAATCTTGGCGCAAGGGAGGGGAAACACCTTTTTCAATGCTCTATTGAAGGGATATGAACAAATAGAATGACACATTTATCCTTTCATCATGCCTAACATGGTTTAAATAGGAAAATGATAATAATGAACCGTCATGTAATGACCCTCCAAAGTTAGATATTGCATAATAGATTCAGTCTGTCATACCAATTTTGAAACCACTTTGGTTGTTCCCCATCTTTAAAGACCTTGACGATAAAGGTCTAATATTTCCCCGTGCTTTTCTTCACAATTCCCAAGCCATCACATTCTAACATAGTCGCATTTGTAATCAACTAGGAAGTCACCATGAATTGAAGGCTTCCTATGGTCACTCGACCTTTAATCCAAGAGTTGGAGAACTTGGAAGTCAGAGTGTTGTTGTATCCTTGCATGACCTAAAAGAAAGGCATGAACACAACTCACAAATATGTCCCAAAGGTCAATTTTTTTTGGAGCAAGTCACAATTAATCGACTTAGAGCACTTCCTTAGGCCTCCTATTGTGTCCAACCCACATTTTATAGAGCTAAACTCACAAAATTTGCTAGACAACTCTTTCGTGTTCTTTGTATTCAAATACAAAGCAACTTTACCACTCTCAGAAATACTTAAAATAGTAACTTTTAAAGCCCATTGTCGTAGACCATCAATTAGTGATGACAATAATTTGATTTTGCAGTTCTCTTAAATTTTGAGATATGTCGTATCTCTACTTCCTTTATCATGATTGATAGGTTGTGTTACATCCATTAAGTGTCTGAAAATTAGATATGATAAAAAAAATCAAATGCTTTTTTGTCATATATGATTTCTTATAGTTTTTTACACAAATTTAATCTTCAAAAAATTGTTTCTCCGTAATTAATAATAATAATACATCGTTATAAAAGACTTTGAAACTTAATTGATGATAATCTCCATAAAATCTAGAAAAAAAAGTTTCATTCTCCATGACTTATAATACAACACCCTGTAATGAATTTCCTTGTATATTTACAAAGGCCTTTGAAATTTAAATGAAAATGGTCATTGTTAAGTTTGTCTAAAATTCTATAATTCAAAATTCTTAAAAAATATTATTGAGGTGGAATAAGGGATCAAGACGATATTCGCAATTGGCGGCCGAATTTTAATATTGATGGCAAAATTAATGTGTGGTTCTTATTGGGATGAGCTTGATTGATAATTGGGAGATTGTGAGACTATATTCGTTGCGTCAGAATTAGAGAGCTGGATGTTTGTATGCTTCGTATCGATCATCATAATAGGGCAAAGATAGTAAGAAGAAATTATGGCCGAAAATTTTTCTCTTCCTTGTCTGAGACCTGCACCTGCTCCTCCCAAAAACGTCTTCAATCCAAAAAAGATATCTCCTCCCCCAGCACCTCAATCTGAGGCACTTCCCATACTTACCCTCATCGAACTTATCAACAACACAACTGGTTCTTCATCGCACGCTACCAAACCCAAATCCAATGCCAATCCTCATTCTAAAAAGATCAATCAAAATCTTACCCTTGAATCAAGCTCAGACCCCAGTTCTTCACCACTCATTAAAAACGATCCACGTTTCACCAAAAATGCCACCGGTCTCTTAAAAAATGGCACCCAAGTCATTCAAATGGACACCCAATTTGAAGAGGATGCGGGTTTTCTACTACGCACCAGAGAAAACGATACCCAAGTAGAAAAGGGCGTTAATTCGTTGATGGGTTACAATGTTCCAGATTTGAAGGACATCAGCAACGGAAGTAAGTCATGGAAGAAGGAGCTCTCAGAAACCGGTAAGTCAATTCTCATGTCTATTCTCGAAGAAAATAGGAGAGTGCACGATATTTTAGATATGGCACAAGATAAATTACTAGAAGGGGATCTTATGGCAATCTTAGGGGGTTTGGTGGGGTTTAAAAAATGGCGGAATGCTCTGGGTGTTTTCAAGTGGATGAGAAATCACGAAGCCCACAAACCCAATGGACAAGCGATTGGTCTCATTCTGAGTGCTCTGGGAAGGGCTTCTGAGTTTTCTAAACTAAGTTATCTAATTGAGGAGCTTCAGCTAGAAGGTTATGCAATGGATGTTTATGCATATACGGCTTTGATTGATGTTCTTTCCAAGTCTGGCAAATACAAGCAAGCAATTTCTCTGTTCAAAAGAATGCAGAAAGATGGATGTGAACCTAATCTCGTCACATACAATGTAATGCTTGATGTGTATGGGAGGGTGGGCAATTCCTGGAATAAAATCCCTTTAGTTGTTGAAGAGATGAAAAGTAAGGGATTTAAACCTGATCTGTACACCTATAATATTGTACTAGGTGCCTGTGTACGAGCAGAGCTGCATGAAGAAGCAATAAAGATCTTTAAAGAGATGAAGGCCGAGGGATGTGTTCCCTGCGCTATAACATACAATTCTCTTCTTGATGTGTATGGGAAATCAGGGTTGCATAAAGAAGCTCTGATCACATTGAGGGAAATGGAAAAGAATGAAGATTGCCGACCAAATGCCATGACTTACAATGTATTGATATCAGCTTACTGTAAAGCTGGCTTCTATGATGAAGCTGTTGCTTTGATGGATACAATGGAAAGCAAAGGAATTAAGCCTGATATTTTTACTTATACAACTCTGATATCTGCCTTCGGCAGGGCAGATAGAGAGGAGACAGTGCTGTTGCTGTTTAAGAAGATGAAGAGCAATGATTGTCGTCCAAATATATGCACATTCAATGCTATTATTGGTATGTATGGGAAGAAGAGAAAATTCAAAGAGATGATGCAAGTATTTGGTGAACTGAGATCTGCTGGATGTACCCCTGATAGAGTCACATGGAATACCTTGCTGACTACGTGTGCAAGAAATGAAATGCATAATTTTGTTGATAGAATTTATAAGGAAATGATAAAAGCTGGAGTACATCCTAAGCGAGATACGTTTAATGCCTTGATTAGTGCTTATGGTAGATGTGGGTCAATCAGGCGTGCTTTGGCAACATATAGTGCAATGTTGGAAGCAGAAATTGCTCCTAATCTTATGACTTACAATGCTATTTTAAATGTATTGTCTAGAAAAGGGCACTGGAAGGATGCAGAGGCTGTTCTGAAAGATATGAATGAAAAGGGTTATAAACCAAATGCAGATGCTTATGCCTCATTATTGCGTGCCTATGCAAATGGTGATCATTTAGAGCAATTGAATGCTCTAGCAGGAGATATACAAGCAGGAATCATTCATCCCAGTTGGGTACTCCTAAAATCAGTTGTGCATGCATATAGTAAATGTAATTTGTTAAAGGAGACAGAAAATGCTTACTTGGAACTGAAAAGACGGGGGTTTTCCCCAGACTTAATTACATTCAATATGATGATTTCCACGTATGGGAAACATGGCTTGATTGATAAAGCTCTTGAAGTTGTAAATAGTATGAAGCAATTTGTCTGCAAACCGGATTTGGTGACATACAATTCCTTGATTAGCATGTACGGTAGAGTAGGAAATTGCAAGAAGGCAGAATCTATCTTAAAAGATATGCAAGTGACTGGCATGAAGCCCGATGTTGTGTCCTACAACACTGTCATCAGCGCATACTGCAAAGAGGGTCTCATGCAAGATGCTTCAAGGATATTCTCTGAAATGATGGATTCAGGCATCCGTCCTTGTTTTATCACTTACAGTACATTTATTACAGCTTATTCTAACCTTGCAATGTTTGAAGAGGCCAAGAATGTTCTCGACTACATGAAGAAACATGGTTGCATGCCAAATGAGCAGACTTATAATGCCATTACATATGGTTATCGTAAAGAGGGAAGACTATATGAAGCATATGATTTTGTAAATGAAGTTAGACAAAGTGATTACATGGCAAGGAAGCACCAAACGGAACTTTATAATGTATGAAGTTTTAACCAGTAGAAAACACATCTTTCTATTTAGGCCCTTGATTTTATGCACTAAGAGCACCCTATGATAAATGCATTGTTTGGATTTCTTAAATGTAAGAGCAAGAATAATGCCCTAAGTGGTCTCCAAATTTGTGTGTATGATGTGATGTTCACCAATTTCATATTGCAATTTATTTTTAACACAAGGGCTTCACAGTAGAGAATTCAGAACTAAGTCAATGTCAGGGAAGGTATGCTGTTCTGGATCCTCCCTGTACCAAACAATTGTAAAAATATTCCCTAAATGAAAATATCTGTTTATCTGGTAATCATGGTGTGCATTGTTACTTTTAATTATACTTTATATGTCTGCAATCTTGTATTGCAGAATCAGTAGCAAACATGATTCAGATCCCAGAGATTTTCAAGGGACAAGATGGCTGATGAGAACTAACCATGTTACAAATTGCAAGAAGTGAAGAGCAAGTGCTAAAGACGCACTAAGTAAACAATACACATTTATATTTACTGCAAAAAAAAACAAAGACTAGACAGCAAAGAAATGAACGAAAACTACATAGATAATATTTATTAACTGTAGTTCAGTACGCACTAAAATGAGTTCTGTAAATGAAGCCTCAAAGAAGAGAGATGAAAATTTTGTACAAGATTGTAACTTCTGAAATAAGAACTGCATTAATCCAACACTTTTGAATCCATCATATAGCATATGATCTATACGTTAATGTCAAGATGATGGAATTGTTGGGTTGTTGAAGCCTTCCCAGCTGTTACAAACTTACAAGGAAATGTGCCTCTAATTGAAAAGGGCACCTTAGAGGAAATTGGGTAGGTGAGGATTCTTGCAGAAGTTTGAACTTATGCAAAAAGGATGGAACTGTTGTTGCTTTGATGCAAGTTGGCCTGTTCAGATTAGCCTGGCATGTTGATGATCAAATTGGAGTTGACATCAAAGACGCCATTTGTGGTGCCAATACAGCATCAATGTCCCTAGTTGGCATAATTGCAGTGTTTGACACAGTGAATGCTGGACTGATAACTGGTACAAGATTGGGTCTAGGTGTTGAAGTTAAGGTTGGCGCAAGTGTGCACAGTTTAACCTTGCAAAAAGTGTTTGCAAGGATTCCATCACTGCAGGTTACACACTAGAAAGATGGATTTGGATTAGAGGTTGAGGGGGTGGAATTCGTCTAAACAAAAAAACATTGCTAAATGGAGAGATTTTAAAGGCATTGCGGATTTATCCAAACTTTTAACTTCAACCTGATCGTTTGCCCCATTCTTTCTAATTAGAAAAGCAAGGAAAAACTTATTCTAGATTTGCTTGTTTGTGGACCATTTGGCATTCATCGGCAATCACTCACTTTGGAAGTGAAATAAAGTGGCAAGGCCCTTATTGGATGTGCTTCGACCCACTTATCATGATTCAATCTTTGATCAATTGGAATCATAGATTCAATGTCAAGTGGTGCTTATGTTCCGTGGTATGAATTGTTGTAGATTGGCTAAAATCAGGGCAGTAATTTCTGAATGATGAAGATCAGATGCTAACAAAGTTAACACAAAAGATGAAGGTAAAGATTATTTTTTCCAATCTGCTTGGTGATGATGTAGGGACCAGACCAGGAGTCGGGAATCATAGCATCAAAGCAGGGATCCAGTCCTAGTCCCTTTGCTTTCCAGAACTCAAAATGTAAGACCGAATTTATGGGCAATCCTATGATACTTAAAACTTATAAAATGTTCACCGAGGCTGATATAGTTTACATAGCTAGATGAATAAATAAATGTGAGTTAGTTCATTCACTTTTGTCGACTGCCTATGCTGTTGAAGGGACCTGTGAATCATTTTATGATAGTCATTTGGTAACTTTGTGTAGTATCCTTCACAAAAATTGTATAACTTACTACACTTAAATTTATAAAGTTTAAACATCACATCAGACTGAAATACCGTATTTGATTACCAACATAAAACTGGATTATACAATTAAATAACATCATGCTATCGTGCCAAACCTACAACATATAACATGCTGACCTGCAAACAACTATCCAAGATTGATTGACTGTGTGCTGTGTACAGATTTGACAGACCATGAAATACTTCCAAAAAATAAGAAAGAGAATATCTTCAGCACAACTGTAGCCCGTAGATTAGAATGTTGAAAGGAGCCAACGGCGTTTCGTCCTCCGGTTTTGAGATTCAAGGGATTTTGTCCTCTAATCAGTTACAGAATACTAATGCAAAAATATAATAGCAAAATGGGAGACCATTGTAGCAGCCAAACACCTCATTCTGTGGCACAAGAGGGTCCAAATTCCTACACCCCCACAATTTAAATAAGAAATGCTATTCAAGTCCAAATGTCACCATGACTCAATGCTCACATTCTGATGCTATTTGAAAAGTCAATTTAAATAAGAAATGCTATTCAAGTCCAAATGTCACCATGACTCAATGCTCACATTCTGATGCTATTTGAAAAATCAATTTGTAATATGTATAATGCAAAGTCACAAAGTGATGAAATTAAACAGAAGATACTGTTAAATATTGTAGGTACCTAGATGGTGCTGAGTTGAAATATAATAAAATAAAATAAAGTAAAAATTGTTTATTTTTTGTCCTTTATTTTTCAAAACTTTAAATTCCTTTTTAAAGAGACATATTCCGCCACTCACTGGAAAAATTAAAGGACTGAGCTTAAGAGATGCTATAAGATGAGTTAATACAAGTGGGACATTACAAATATGTCCTTCCTAAGATTGCTTGTCCAGAAACAATGTAATGGTGAATTTTCAAATATCGAGTTGACCCCTCCCAAGTAGCATCCTCTATTGGTAAGCACTTTTAATAAACCAAAGATTTTATGAAGATTCTCTCTTTCAATTTCTTCTCTCATATGTCAATGATAACATTGACACCGATGTAAGTTTCTCCTCATCATCCAAGTGTGTGGTAGATCAACTAATAGTGCAATATGCTAGCCTAATGCCTTTTGAGGCAATGTATATGGAAAATATCACTTCACCCATTCTTCTTAAAGCTTTGTACGGTCCATAGATGCAAGTTTTTGAGGTTTTCATTAAAGGTTTATGTATAAGTTATAGGTGTTAATGTTTGTAGCTTCAGTCGTATGATCATTAGAATATATATAATACATGTTGATTAATAATAATATATTATATATGTTATATTATTATTAATCATATGAAATTTAATATTTAATATTAAATTATTANATTATTCTTAATTAATAATTGATTGATGAAACATTATAAGATTGATTAAATTATGATTAATAAGAAGAGGCATGTCCTTTCTTATAAATAATAATGAATAGACATGTCCCATGAAGAGACATGTCTCTCCTAGCCTCATTCCTAATATAAATGAAAGAGAGATTGTTGCATTTGGAAAACACATAAAAAATAGAGAGCTATTACATTTGCAGCTATCCTAAAACTTAACATGGTATCAGAGCCAGACTGCAAATGTAAGAGAGTAGTTTGTTGATGGTGAATGTGTGACTGTCTCAGAAAATACAGTCTCAGTAAAAGGACCA
>MU225001.1:3144822-3162888 GCA_018584345.1 Thuja plicata | reverse complement strand
TACGACCCACAAAATATCCAATCAACGTATATTTTTCTAACCATTCACAAGCAGAATCAAATTCCTGTGGATTAAGAACAATATCAGGGTTACCTCATGAAAGACCTTCGGGACGAACTTGCGGGGAGGTTTGTTCAGAGGAGGCACCATGGCTATCCGAAGCTTCAACTCGCGCACCAGCAGCAACTGCTGGGCCAAAGTTGGCCAGAGCCATAACAAAAGCTAACCCTAATGCAAAAGGGATCCCGCAGTAAATGCGGTGTGACAGATGGATGGCTCAGAGCGAAAACACAGACAGGACGCCCGCAAGTGGGTATTTGATTTAGGGATTTATTTAATTCCTTTATAATTAAATACTATAGCCATGTTTGATTTTGGTTTGATTTGATTGGTCAAAATTGATTTGAATTGTATGGCTATAATAGTTAATATAAATCAGTGATAAAAATCACCTAGGATATTAAATTGATTAAAAGAATTATGCCAAGCAGTAACAGGATCGTTTGGAGATAAATCAAGGGTATGATCATACTTAGGGAAAATAGGGTCCATAGTTGCGACAGACCAAATTTAGGTGGTTATACAAGACGTTGTTACCCAGATGTTTCCATTATCCCTAGGATAGAATGAACTGAATTGGTATTTAAACTTGCCTGCCAACTCCATCAATAGTTGGCAGGATATGGAAGATGCCTTTCTGGCGACCTTCCACAATCATGTGGACCCAGCTTGGTCCCACAGCCAATTCATTTTCATCAGAAAGGAACCAAACGAGCCTCTCGCTACCTTTAATCACCAGTTCCATTATGCTTTGAAGCAGTGCATGGGCCCTTTTATTCCATCCACTGATGTGACTATCCAGATGTACCTAAATGCTTTGGACCCCTTTGTCGCTACTCTCCTTTGGAGAACTACCATCGCTAAAGAGCGAGATACCCTGGAAAAAGTTTACAACTTAGCCCTGGAGTTGTCCCGCGACTTGAGCAAGGCCCCCGGTGGGATTGGACAAAGTGTACCCTTCAACATGTTTCCCAGAGGAACTCCTTACACTGGAGGATATAATCCCAATTCAATGATAGGTTCCCCAATGATGGCTATGGGCCCACCACCAATAGACCAATAGGCCTGATAAGTTTACCCATCTCAAACCTAGACAACCCCAGGTCTGGAATACATTCCCTGGAATCAGCCATAGTAGATGCAGAAACCTTTGACACAATCCCCCAAAGTACCTTTCTTCCAGTCATCTGCGGCCGGAGGATTTCTGTCCTTGACTCTAGGAGCTGCTGCCGCTTTCCCAAGTAACCCACCACTTCAACCTTCACACTGTGACACCACTACCCAGCTATCCGCCGAGGTTGAATCCCTTCGACGACTAGTGTCCTCCTTGACAACGGACATGGGAAAACTGAACGTGGGGCCTTCTGCGCCCCATAACCCCAATTCCCAGAGAGGGAATTTCTTCTCAGGCCAACAGAATGCTAGTTTCAAGGGTCGAGGATACAACAACAGGCCTCGGCCCACCCAACAACAATGGAGCAATAACACGAATACTGGAGGCCCTCCTTCAAACCAAACTACCACTCAGGGTGGTGCTGGACCTAGTCATTCTACGTAGCTAGCATAATTTCACCCCTGACCACGTGGTGTAGATTGCACGATACTAGCTCTCATTCTAAGGTAAACTGTACCACACTAGAGAAGATCATCCAGATCTCCCAATTGGACGGACAACAACCTGTTGATCCAACTCCCCCTGAATCCTCCCCAATAGAGCCCCCTCACGCTGCTTTTACGTGTGAGACCATCTTCTTCGGGATAGACAAAGAGAACAAAGAAGAACCCGATTTACAGGGGTTCTTTGACGAATCCATTCCAACCTTTGAGGCTAACACCTTCACCAACCCACAGACTCCATATAACACTCAGAGTCAATCTAGCAAAGGGCCATCCTACACATCAATGCCTCCCAAGAACACCCCCAGGACTCTATCATAAATGATAATTCCCTCCCACCAAAAGGACTTGGCCCCAACCATGCTAAGGATCCGGTCGAGGGGAGCCAACTTTACCCAAAGGGGCAGTTTGATATCACCAAGGCATAGGAAAACACCACTACCTCCATGACCTTGATGGAGGTTTTACTTAATTGTCCTGAGCAAAATAAATCTCTCTTACAACTCTTAGGGAACTTGGAAGTTGTTAATCTCCCGCCAAAGATTGTCACTTTTGACGATGCCAACTCGACAGTCTTCTGGGGAAATACATAAGGTCCTCGCTTCCTCTTAGGCCTGAACATCCAAGGGAAAAACCTGTACAATTGCCTTGTGGATTCCAATGCTTCGGGTATCGTCATGCCCTTGTCCATCTGCCAGAAACTTGGACTCACTCACACACCCTCTAAAGGCACAGTAGTCCAATTGGACAAAACTGCTATGAAGATGGTTGGTGAGCTAAAGAACGTCCAGATTAAGCTCATCAAGGATCCTCAGGTATCCAGCATCATTAACATCCAAGTGGTTTACATCCTCGAGATCTACGGGATATTGTTGAGTCAAAATAGGTCAAAGGCTGCCAACAGGTATTTCTCAACAAACTTCTCCCACCTATGGCTCCCCTGGAAAGGGAAATCAAATCAGATCTGGGTAGAAAGCGAGCCTAGAATGAAACAAGCCCTTACCAAAGTTGGGAAGGTAAATGAAATATTTTTCTATGAATCCTTGCTCGGGGTATATCAACCGCGGGAGATCCTGACCTTTGACTTCATCCCTGGCAGTACCTTCCCCGGGGAGGATCCCATAATCACTTAGAGGATTCAAGATCTGGATGCAAAGCTGAAATGTGAGGTAGACTTACAAGGTAGAAAGGTGACTCTAGCCACCCTCTTGTCTGGCACTTGGTGTCGGGTACATTACCAAAAACACTCTAAACTAGAGTGTGAGCCCTATATTTCTGCCGCTACCCATCACATCACCAATCTCAAAGATAAGGAGCACAAAGATAGGTTATCTAGACCAAGCAATCCACCCATTGGCACACTTGAAGTGCCGCTCATCCAGGAACCCAAACCAGAAGATTCTCTGGAGGAAAGTCTCACCTACACAACATCCAAACTGGAGGAATCCCCTGACAAACCTCCCAACCCCGAACCCAATCCAAAGGCCACTTCACTTACTCAGCCCCATAAAAATAGCAATGATCCATGGATCCTAAATTTTGATGGGTCCCAGTCCAAACAAGGCTGCGGGGCTGGAGTGGAATTAATCAACCCGCAAGGGAAATCCTTCCTTGCATCCTATAGATTGTAGTTTGCCTGCACCAACAATGTCACAGAGTACAAGGCCTTAGTCCTTGAACTCCTGTTCGCTTTGAGAAAAGGGATCACTCACCTCTGGGCAATGGGTAATTCAGAGCTAATCATAAAATAGATCTGGAGCCAGTACACATGTCATGATAAAAGGCTGGCCGCATACCGCAACCAGGCATGGAGCCTAATCAAAGACTTTGATGCTTTCAACATAAAACTTATCCCCTAAAAATGTAATTATGTTCTAGATGCCCTCGCTGTGTCCGCCAGTACCCTCAAGCTGATGGCTGGTTCCCGGCTCCAGAGATTCTCTATTGAGATGGTCCCCACCCCGTCCATCCCAGACAATATAACACACTTTCAGGTTTTCGAAGATGACCAAGACATTTTGGCCTTCATGGCAAATGTTTGGTGTCTTTGAAGATCAGATCATGGAAGAAACTGATCATGATGATACCAGGCAAGGGGAAGAAGATGATGGGATCATTGACCTACCTACCAACATCATTCCTAAGGGGATGGTCGCTCTAGAATGAATTTTTGATTCAGACCCCCAGGGCTGAGACAAAATATCATCCTCCCCCGAAGGAGGAAAATATGAAAAGGTTAACATCGGTAAAGCCGATGAAGAAAATTTTGTCCACATTGGTACCTCTTGCTCCCCAGAGGAGAAGGAGAAGATTCTCACGGTTCTCTAAGAATATATGGATGTTATCACCTGGGGGTATGAAGATCTCAAAAATTATGATACATCTATCATGACGCATACCATCCCCCTGAAACTAGACGCTAAATTTTTTTGGGAGAAATAGAGGTCGGTAAAACCTTTGATCGAACCCCTGATCCACCAGGAGGTTCAAAAATTACTGTCAGCCCGAATCATCTTTCCTATCCGGCATACCACATGGGTTGCCAACCTTGTCCCCGTACACAAAAAGAGTGGTGAGATTCGCTTGTGTGTGGATTTCCGCAACTTAAACAAAGCCTCCAAGAAGGATAATCACCCTCTCCCTTCACTGGATGAGGTGTTACAAATTGTAAATGGTTCACAAATGATGTCCTTTCTACATGGTTAGTCCGGGTATAACCAAGTCATGGTTAAATTCAAAGATAGGATTAAAATGATGTTCACCACCAAGTGGGGGACGTTTGCATACCGGAGAATGCCTTTCGGCCTAATCAACATTGGGGCCACATTTCAAAAGGCCATGGAAATTGCATTCAAAGGTTTGGTTAATAAACGCATAATCATCTATATGGATGATTTAACGACATTTTCCCAGGACATGCGTGATCATCTCACCCACCTCGCTCAGATCTGCTAGAGATGTCATCGGTATGGTATCTCCCTTAACCCCAAGAAGTGTATATTTGGGGTCACTAAAGAGAAATTGCTCGGGCATATTGTCTCTAAGAAAGGGATATCCATCGACCCTGATAGAGTAGAAGCATTGCTAAATTTACAAATGCCTGACAATAAGAAGGAAATGAGATCTTTCTTCAGGAATATAAACTTCATTTGATGGTTCATTACTGGATTCACCGAGATTGTCAGACCACTCAACAATATGATGAAGAAAGATACTAAGATTGAGTGGAGTTCCGAAGCGAAGCAAGCATTTTCCCAAATCAAGCAGACTATAGTGGAAGCCTCAGTCCTGGCGAGTCTGAACTATTCCCTCCCATTCCACATTTATTCCTTCACTTTGCCACACTTTGCAGTTTTAACCCATAAAGTTGAGGGAGAGGAATGACCTATTTCTTTCATGAGCTCCCACTTTAAGAACACTAAATTCTGGTACACACCATTGGAGAAGTAGGCCTTTGCTTTAGTCTGGGCCGTGAAGAAATTCTGACACTACATTCTCCGGAGCAAAGTGCATGCCATTATCCTAGACAAGGATCTCAAGTCTTTATTGCTACAGAGTGAACTGGGTGAACATCAGGGGAAATGGATGGCCATCCTCCAGGAATATGATCTTGAAATACAACCAATGAAAATAGTCCAAGGCCAAGGACTATGTAAATCAATGGAAGAATCCACTCAAACATCGAATCCCAGACTTACACTATGGAGTCTATCGCTCAAGATCCATAGTATACCGATCTGGTATACCTATTACTTAAAAACCAGTGCCCGGAGGGGCTCCCTCCTAAAATATTTTGGGCCTTGCGATTGAAAAGTGCTCACTTCATGATAAAAAATGGGATAGTTTTCTGCAATAATTTTGAGGGGATTCACCTCTGGTGCATAGACAGGCACCAAGCTGCCAAGATGATAGAGGAATTCCATGTGTAGTATGGAACTGGGCATGGCTCAGCTAATGCCACCACCCATCAGATTCTCTGGGCCGAATATTATTGGCCCTTTATCTTCAAAGACGTTCATTCTCATGTAAGGAAGTGCCATACCTATCAAACCGCCGCTTCTTGTGAGTGGAACCTGGCAATGCCTTTATAATCGGTCTTTGAGGTTTGATCCTTTTCCCAATGGGTGTTTGACTTTATCTAGGAGATAAATCCAAACTCATCCACCAACCATCAGTACATTTTAACTGCTACCAATTAGTGTACTCGGTGGTTTGAGGCAATCCCATGCAAAAACAATATTGCAGATGTAGTCATCAAGTTCATGGAAGAGAACATCGTAACAAGATTTGGAATGCCTTTTTCTATTGTATGTGACAATGGTCTGACATTTTCTTCAGCACAAATTTTAGAATGGACCTATCAGAGAAAGATCACCTTGAAATTTTCCAGCAACTATTATCCTTAGGGTAACGACGTCGTCGAATCCAACAATAAAAACTTGTTGGAAGTAGTAAAGCATTTGCTAGAGAAGAATCCCCGAGACTGGCACCAGAAACTCAAGCTCACCCTTTGTGTGAATCACATTAGGATTAAGGAAGCCATGGGAACTTCTCCATTTCACCTGGTTTATGGCCAGAATCCTATGTTCCCAATAAACTTACAAATCCCTGTCTTGCAGTTCATGCAGAAGTTCAACACCTGAGATCACGTTGTAGAGGTTCGCCTCTTGAACTTGGTGAAAATGGAAGAACAAAGAGACGTGGCACTTGAGCATTTTGTGCATCACCAAGCAGTTGTCAAATGTTGGTTCGATAGAAGATCACAATACAAGGCCTTTCAGACTTTTGACCTAGTCCTCTTGTGGGACAAAGCCTGGGAAAAGAAGGGAAAGCGTACTAAATTTCAAAGGCTTTGGCTCAGACCTTATTTAATCTCAGAGATTTGCGGGGCCAACACTTATCATCTCAGTGCCATGACTGGAGAAGTTGTTCCACTTCCCTTCAATGGATAGTTTCTCAAACATTACTTCAAGTGAAGGCGGGAGGTAAATTTCCCCAAAGTTGTATCATATGTATATATTCTTGCCTGTAAATTTTCCTGACACTCCTTGGGAGTGTGTTGTCCTTGTAGAAAGTAGGCAGTCCTTTGGGGCTGTTTCCTTTTCTTTGTTTTGTTTTTTGTCCTTGGTTTCTTTTCTCTTTGCGTGTCTTGCTTTTTTGGGTTCTCGACATGTTGCTCTCTTCTTGTAGACAGGTATGCTTTGCATGACATCTAGTCCCTGGAATGATGCCTTGTGCATTTTGGTTAGTCTGGAATCTGTTGTTAGCATGGTGGGATTTTTCCACACTCTAGAGTTATTTAATATGCATGGTAAAAGGTTTTGGGAAATCTTCATCAAATTCATGTCTCAAAAGTCTTGACATTAGTTAACAAGAAATCATAAAGAGAAAGTAATCGTATGATCCCTGAGAGTAGAGAAGTTGCACTGGTTATTGGCCATATCTAAAAATCAAAAGAATATCCCCACCCCAGAATGTCTCTCACATTCAGTAAATCAAAATGGATGGCAAGATGAAAGAAGTACCACCGTGAAAATTAGCTAAGCTTAAGGTTCATGGTGAAAGGAGTACCTCCTTCCCCATCTTAAATTAAAAAGTAAAAAGAAAAACTGGAGAATAGAGAATTTCGGGATCCAGAGGATTGTGCATGATATAGCAATTTTGGTCTGATGCACTCAGTGCCTTCTCTCTATTTCTCCCAGAAATCATCAGCTTGATTTTCTTCCAAAGCACACACTTCAGAGCTGACAAGAGATTGAAGGATTGAATCATGGTGAGTTAGATTTTCTCAAACACCCCGCGCCTTACAAGTGAAATGCTTCAGGTAACAATGAGACTGGATTTTGCTAACTAGAGATTCTATGGTTCTCAAATGCACTAAGGCATTCATCCCAGTGAGTCTCCATTTGTTATGCCCTGCATACCCGTCCCTACATTTTGTTGGCAAAATGTTGAGTCCCCCTTTTTTCTTTTTGTTCTTCCTTTGTTTCTTTTCGGCCTTCTTTTGCTTTTTCTGGCCTTTTCCTCCACGCGGTCGTTGTTGTCACTTCCTTTTGGTTTTCCACACTCTAGGACCCAGTCTTAGAGTGGTTTGTTCCTTTGTGCCAGCCAAATTTTGGACCCCTAGATTCTTGTGTTGTTACTTCCTCTTTAGTTGGAGGGTGTGGTCGGGCGGGATCCCTGGGCTCAGAATCTGGAGGTTTTCCTTTTTCTCAGGATTTGTAGAAGGGAACGATGTGTTTTAATCTGAGGGATATAAATTAAGCTCCGCCTGTCATTGTTACACTTACCACAAACAATACCCTCGAAGTGAATTAAGAGCGAATTGTGCAATTTCCCAGCGAGCTAAGTGCAATTTCCTTTGAGTGATTAACAATGATTTGGAGTTTGGACTTGTGCGTGTTCAAGATATCCTATAGTGTTCTCGGTGTATTTGTGGATTTTGAAGAGCTATTCATTTGCTGAGAACCTCCTGTGCTCTTCCTTTCGCGTCTCTTATTTTTGGGTAGGTTCTTTTGGCCCTTCTATTTCCTTTTTGGTTTGCACTTTGTTCCTCTCTTGTTTGGGCTTTGTTTTCTTTTTGTTATGGTCTTCGTTGTCACCTCTCGCCTATGGGATGGCTCTGAAAGAGGGTTTTACACCCTCTGTGCATTTGTGGATAGTGTAAAATTGTGTAAATTTCTATAAGTCTGTGTAAATTTGTAGGTTGTGGCTTGTAGGTTAGTTGTAAATTTGTTCGCGCTTGTGTAAATGTTATTCTTCGGCCTCTTGTTAGAAGTGTTTATAGCGTGTCATCCCTATGTGGTTGTCTGTAAATTTGTTTTCACAGTCTGTACATTCCTTTGAGTCCTACCCATCCTATGATGAGCTCACCACGCCCTTTGCATTGTTTGATCAAATTTGAGCTCACCCGCCTGGTTTTTATCAGACTCAAACTCATCACCCTACCTGTTCAAGTTGTGGCCTTTCTCTCTCCTCCATCGCTTTAGCATCAATGGTGGGATTAATTTCCCACATGCGAGGATTTAAAACCATCCCAAGTGCCATTCACTCCATTCATGTTAAGACAACTATCACAATGAATTCCATTACTCCGTTCATTGCATGGCCCTGTAACAACCCATGTCATCCCAGTATGATGAATTGCCAGGTCATTTTAATAACGGTCAGTTTCTCTGGACTCTAGGTTCCACGTAATCCCACAACCTTCATCTCATTTTCCGCATGAACCAGAATCCCCAGTACTACCGTGTATTGATCAAATTTGAAGTAAGTTATTTCATTTATTGCATTTCTAGAATTTGATAAACTAACGTCTTCTCAAGGACAGGTGTGAAATGGTGATGAAATCTCTGGAACCTGAGAGTTTAGTATATTTGATTATTTGTATTAATGGTTGTTCAGTCTTGCAGGATATGAATAACTCATCAAGCGACATGTCTGAAGTATCTTCCCCTCCTGGAAGTCTGGAACTCCCGTCCACCTCAACAAGGGCAGCCACCAAGACAAGGGCTAAGAAAGAACTTGAAAAGATCTCTCACCTCAAAATATCTAAGGGATGGTGTCATCGTGGGATGCAAGGTAGATTCCAAATTACAACTAATCACCGACACAAAGGTCAGACCGTGGGCCAAATTACAGGGCCTCGTAAGGACAATGTTCAATCAACATTCCACCAAAGATAGTATGGCAAAGAACATGGCCGCCTCTGACATAATCAAAACTGCCTGCTTCCCTTAATCTGTGCAGTCCCCGGAGCTGATTCTCACCTTGGCAGAACATTACAACACAACCATCTAGGTTATTATACTTTTTGTTTCCCTCCCTACGGGCTACCCAACACCCCTAGTGTCCCTCGACGCTGCCACTTTTGCTTCGGGACTGGGAATCCCCTAGTTTTCTAATTCTATCATTATCTCCCAGGCCGCATCGCTGCAAGAGTTCAACAATGTCCAACAGGTTGCCCAACAACACCTTAATACCCACTGGCTGAAGACTCCGAAGAAGGATTACAAGAAAATAAAGTTAAAGATCCCCCACACGAACTTCAAAGAATGCATACAAGCGGGGATCATCTTCCTATGCCAAGTCTTCAGGGAACCACATGCCCAAGACTTTTAAGCCTAGATGTACTACTTTTTGTACAACATCACCACCAATGGGAAAAATTTTGATTGGGCCACCATTATTTCCAATCATGTGGACTTCCAGCTAAACAAGGTCAGTGAGACATCTAAGTTCCACATGAATTCTTATGTTCTATGGAAAATGGCATAATAGAGACCCAGAATGTATGGTTTACTTGTATTGGGCATCCTTGGGACAGGGCTCGGCCAGAGTGCTCCTTGGGATCATTTTCCCTATATTCAATGGGAAGCCAACTTCCCCAATTTATGTTGGGTAAATGATACCTTCATTTACTACAACATTGTGATACCCACTTGGGATGCCGGTTGCTGGGTATCAAAGGAGGCCATTGCCTTGGTGAGTTCCTACAACCATTATTTCATTCAATTCCAACAACACTCATACATTCGAGTGACCGGGTGCTCCGGAAAGCCCTACCTATTTCCCAAACACTGCGGGGATAGGATCATTTTAATGGAATATTGCAAACAGATCCTGGAGGTCCATACTTATTATGGCCTCAAGAAGGTTACCACCATTCCTTTCTTGATCACTTGCGGGAATCACACTTGCAACCTTGCAGTGGCCAAGGAGGCCGACAATGAATTGAAAAGTCTGGGGCTGGCAGAGTTCTACCTGACATGAAGCAATTTTGATCTAATAGGTAAAATAAATCAAGCATTATCTTGGGCGTCAACGCCCCATGTGCCTCACATGGAGTATTTTTGGGCAGATTGCCAAGACGACTTCGAGGTCTAGAGTCGGCATTATGAGATAATGACAAAAGGTATGATGAAGCGCATGGGTCTCCGGACCTTTCCAAAGGATTTCTCAGATACCAGGCCCGTGGAGGACCCAAAATATAAATCTAAAGGGATTGAAAAGATGGATCCCCCTCCGGTGGATTGGGACACCCCAAAAATTTTGACAATAGAAGATATCACTAAGGATGTAGTAAAGCGCAGTCATGAATATTTTTCACGGGTATGTAAAAAGAGCACCTGCCAAGATGGCCTAGTTTTGCGGGGGTCTGCTTCTAGCTTTGGAATGTCAAGACATAGCAGAGATAAGGGGAAAACAAAAAAGAGAACCCCGACCCCAAACTCGGTCCTGTCCTTGGTTCCAGCCCCATTGATGGAACAACTTAATGTCGAGCTTGAGTCGTCTCGACAACTAGGTGAAACAATTAGTGCTAGACTTTCCCTTAGTCTTGCGGTCACTCCGATGGGATATGCCCTTCCTTTAGGCTCCCCTTCACTTGGAACACTCATGAGACGGGAAGCAAAGATGGAGGATGAGGGTGCGGCTATTCTAGATGTCGAGGCCTCATTATAGATGAGGAGAAGGAAAAAAAGAACAGATAATCCTCCACTAAGCATAGATGCAAGCCCCGAACCATCAGGAAATATTCCTATGGAGATCATCCCTTCCTCCCCCCAAAAAAAAAATCCTCTAGAGGCCTCCCCTCCCCACGATAATTTTGATGACATCTTTCAAACTGATGACCTGGTAAATTTGCAGGAAGATGTGAAGAGAGCGGTCAAAGAGATCACCGCACAGGAGGTAGAGATTATCCCTGGGCAAGGGGAAATACAAGAAAAGGAATTTTCCTCAGAAAAAGAGACCCAGGAGCAGGAACAGGAAAGCACACTAGGTGTGGAAGAAACACCAGTCCCGAGGACCAAGACAGGAGAAAGGCAGGTACAAGTTGAGAAACCAACTATGGCTGGGGAATCTAGACCTTTGGGAACAATCGTACCCTCAGTCATCATGCTCCAAATGCCTCTAGACACCCTAGGTGACCCATCACCCTAGGATACAACATTTGATAAGGTGGTCCCTACAGCGCAATAGTCAAACCCAGGTCAAACACCTTCGCCCCCTCCAAAAAATAGGCTCCCAGAAGAGAATGTCTCGATAGAGAATGCTGAAAGAATTCAAAAGCACCAGGTTGTGGGGGAGAACCCCAAAAATGTGGATACAAATACCATAAGTGCTAGGGAAGGTGGGAACCCCAAAACTAAAAATGTAAATACCACTGAAGTGGGAGAAGTGGGAAACCCTAGGGATAAATAAAAAGAGTCCACAATGACCACTGATGTCGGGGAAGCACAACAAGCCCCCGAAGAGGACTCAAGTATCCAATTATTGGCAATGAGACCACCCGTGCCGCCACAATGGCTAGTGGATTCAATGAAGAGAAAGGCCCCGGTGGTAGTGAGATCCCCTCTCTCTCTAGCTGAGATGATGGCTCAAAATCAAGAGGCACATAAGCATAAGAAGGCCTGGACCCTGCATACCATTCAGACTAGTCCAGGAGGAAATACCATCGTAGTAGTAGAGACACCTCCCCCAAATAAAGAAGAGGTAGTAGTAGGAGCTGCAGAGTACACCATCAAAGAGGTCCCTCTGGGGAGGAGAGATAAACAGGGGGAACTGGACCTGTTAAGAGATGCTAGCTGGGAAATTGAGGCTTGGTATGAAAAGAAAGAGCAGAAGATGAAGGAGGCAAAATAAACCAATGATAATCTCCTTAGGCTTCTTGCAGAGTTGACACAACCATTGGCTGCGATTCCTCCGGAGGCCTCCACCTCTAGATTACCGCTTCTGCAGGGTGATATTGATGCGCTAAGGACAATGAAGAAGAAAGTGCAGGCTGTGGATGATTGGGTAACTAAGAAGGTAGGATCCATAAGGCATTTCCTAACAGCTACACTCAAAAACCTACACCAGGTCAGTAACACCATGGGCTAGGTAAACAATTTTGTTTCTTAGTGGGAGGGGGAGATAGAAAAGTATGAAGAATGGAAGAGTGAGCTGGAAGAGATAATGAATTTTGGGCAAGAGGTCATCATGGAGATGGTTATTCTGGGAGATGAGCATTTCAAGTTCCTCTAGGACTAACACTCAAGACTTGGTCTTAAAGTTCAGACAAGAAAGCAACTAGTAGTGGCCCTGAAGGGTAAAGTCCCGGTGATTCAAAATTCATTAAATTCATATGTGGCATTCATCACAAGGGTTTCGGCGGTCGATCCCTTTAGCACCGAGACATGTGCTTTAGTGGATTTTTTTCAGAGTAGATTTGATGAAATAATGGAGGCGTGGTTCCGATCCTCCAGATATTTTGATGGAGCAAAAATGTCACGTCTCACCCATATGTTGATCTGGGTGCACGATGCCGCAAAGATGGCGGTAGAGTTTAAAGAAGGTGCCTGAGATGTGGATGACTAGTTGGAGGCTGCCAAAGACCGTTGGGAATGTATTAAAGAGATAGACAAGGAGGGAATTCTCTAGATTTTGGAGACATTCCAAAAATGTAAAGAACAATGAAGTCTTTTGGTCTCCGGATATTTCTGGCATCAGGACAAAGTTTTGAAGATATGTTATTCTTTGAGCGTAAGCTCCCGAACTCTGAAATTATGGGTCCCTATTTTTTATTCTTTTGCAGAAATCTGTGTCAAGGTTCTCTAGAATCGACTGATCGCTTTCAGCAATTAATAATGGTCAGAATGCAAGTGATCCAAATAATGACAGGTCAGGCAGATGGGATGATTCTGACAGATGTCTTCTCATTCCCCCAAGGCACCGCTCCCGCATTTACTGCCTCATGCACATCGAAGATATGGAGCCACAATCAACATTAATGAGACGTATGGCCTAAGTTATCAAGATAAGCAAGTTTCTTCTACAAGTATCATGGCCCTCTTCTCTAGGCCGATTCTTCTAGATTTCTCCCCTTTCTTCTCCTTCTGTCTTTTTAGAATTTTGTACATCCCAAGATGATTGTAAGTGGTGTAGGTAGTACCGTCCATAGATATTGTATTTTATTCAACAAGTGTAGAGGTAGATTAGGTCAAGTTTGTGTATAAATAATAAGACTGATGCCTTAACAAGGGTCGGCGAAATTGAGGATTTCTCTTTCTAGTAGTAATAGAAAATAACACTTTCAGGTTCATTGCAGTTAAAAGTTTACTTTCAATTTGTTCTTAATAGCTTAATTCTCCCTTGGAGCCATGGATGATTCTCGCCAGTGATGTTGGAACCATTTCAAGTTAATGAAAGAAAGAAGAATAGCTTGTGGCCCTATGTTATTTGTTGTTCTAATCTTCGAAGTTAGCTAACATCTTTTGTGTTGTATGTCTTCTTATGTCCTGTGCTCTGGTGTTTTTCATTTAGTTAAATAATCTTATCTCCCTTTGCTATTGAATACATATGAATCGCTGGTTCCCTATGTATCCGACATTTAGTGTTGTTTTCTTGCAATGGAGAATTGTCGATATTTGAATATGTATTGCATGACTATAAGTAGAAACTTACTCTAACTCTGATCTAGCTTTTGTGATTTCTTTGATAAATCTAAGATGCTTGCAGGAAACCTCACCCCCTTTTGAAATCTATGGAAGTGATGAGTAAAAACCAGCTATCCCCTCGAACAACAGTCACCTGCCCAACGTAGCTCCCTCGTACCGTCGAGACCCGACTACTAGGTGCTTGGAGGCTAAAAGAATTCATTCTTTGGAAAACCTCTAAAGGTGATGTTGGTCGGTACTCTGGTACCTGGTGACAACTTATCCCCCGTTGGTAGAACCAGTCACAAAGTCCCTTCAATAGGATCCTCTTTTTCTATTCTCTTTCAAAAATGAAAAACTAAAGGGCTACAATATTCAAGCTACCATTTCTTAGCTAGAATGAGACATGTAATATTTTCAGATTTACATTCTCCCTTGTTGTCCTTTGCATCTATTGAAACAAAAACTCCTTTAAGAAATAACTATCAACCAAAAATCTAAACCTCTCTTACAACCTTATAATAACAAGTAACTATATAGGGAATAACCCACTACACAAGGAAATATTTAGTCACTACAAACCCTTTTGCTATAGATATATTTATGAGTATGATATCTAAATAATACAATGGAAATACTTCATTTTTCTTTCATCTTTACCCAACCATGTAACCTATAATAAAAATTTATACCATGACCATGGAGGCTCACCCCCCAACCATAGGCCTATTACAAAGCCAACCCCGAGCTAGGAGATCCAAGACCAAACTGGGTACCAATCAAACCTAAAAACCATGATGGTATTAAACAACAATCACAATAAAAGAACTCCCAACCCAAGGGTAAATACATAGCCACTAAGTGACTTATCAAGGGGTGAAGGTGGACCAAATACCATAAGGAGAAGCTAAAATATAAACAAAAATATGTGCCATCACAAGGCTCCCATTCCACTCATACATTCTCAACAACTATAAAACCCTTATGACCCCCATTAATGCATCAAAACACCCTTATGGCCCCCATAAACATACAAAAAGATTAGCAACATAGATCCCATAATCCATGATTTTTTTCCCTCTATTCCAAGAAGAGAGACTCTACACTCATGGCTGTCCAACTTACCCTTCACCCCAAGGATATTCTTCCCTCCCAAGGGTGAGTTTGGCCTTACACTCCCAAACCACATGCAAGAAAAACAAGAAGAAAATACAAAGAGAAAACTAGGATCTTACAACAACAACATTCAACTCACAACACATGAAGAGAATTCAAGAACATGCAACATATGACTTTTCTTTTTCTTTTTCACATACAACAAAACTAATAACAAAGAGTAAAGGTGAGGATGGAAATGAAACCACCAAACTTAATCAAAACTTATGGCAAGAGAGTTGATGAAGAGCTCCCTTAAGTCCAACTCCTTTTTCTCCAAACTAACTCTAGTTGTCTCCAAACTTGGAAAGTGTGTGAACAACCAAAATGTTCTCCAAAATCCCCTCTAAAAGGATTCACACACACTTTCAAACTCTTTGGAAAAAATGTGAGTTCCTGTTGGTTGGTCTTCCCCAAACCCTTACACACTTTCTAAAAATGGATCTTTAAAAGGTGGCTTTTAAAAGTGGACAAGTAACTTGCACTCAAATGGAGGGTTGTCTACCCAAGACCATGCTTCCAAAAGTTGATTTTCGTCCATCTTGGAAAAATAACTTTTGGAATGGCTTCCAATTCAACTATGAGTTGTCCTAGGGTTAAAAATGACCCTCAACCATAGGTATACCAACTGGGCTTGCTAAATATTCAACCCAAACTCAACCCTAGGTGTCCAAGCGATTTGACCATACTCAACCAAGCTTTCTAACCAAGAGGTCATCATGAAAATGCAACTATGTACTAGGTTTACTTGGTTTACACAATCCTACTCAAGTGGACATGTCATGCCAACTCACATGCACACACGTGTCAAGTGGCACTACAAAATACACATCACATTTACACATGGCATGCCCATGTAATGATTCTTTTTACACAATTACAATTTACAATTTAAACAAATACACAAGCACACACATTTATGACATAAATACATTACGTACGAGGTTTTTCCTCTTCACTTAGGCACAACCTTGGCTTCACTATCACACATAGGTTTGGCCTTAGTTCTTCGAATAACTCCATGGTCATAATCCTACGCATCTCAATTCAAATATCAGTAGTCCAAAATAATCACATAAATACATAATGCATGAAAATAATATCAATTAAGCATATATCATGAAATTAATATATTTTCATAATCGAGTCATAACTAAATTACCACGGAAACCAATTAACATATAAAAAAATTCCTCCTGAAACACATGTACAAATGGGTGTATGAAATTAATTCACTTGATCACATAACTTTCAGTTATTTCTAATCTACTCTAAATCATAACTCAATATGACTAAGGTCAATTAACATGAAATCAATGATTAACTACATCATCATAATAATCATCTAAATCAACTGATCAAAATGTGTGTATTAATGCACTATAACATCATCACGAAAATCACTTAAATCTACTGACCATATCACATGCAATAATGTATCATAACATCGTCAACATAAGTACTAGGATCAACATAGAATGAAATACATCATATCAAATGATATCAAACCACATATCTACTAGAGTCTAAACCATAATGTATCAAAATAGTATATCAAATATGAGGTCCATCATGAAAAATGTGTAATGCTATGACATGTTCGGGGTAGGGCTTCACACCCTCCCCCTCTAGGCATGAACCTCCTCCTGGAGTTCATCAAAAATATTTGGGTACTAAGATCTCATATGTGATGCATCCTCCCTTGATGCTATAACCTCATCATAACAATCCCACTGAACCCTAACCTGGTCCATCTCCCGGCCTCGTAGAGCCAGCGTTCGGCGAAGCAAAATGCAAATGGGCTCCAAAGCCAACTGCCCATCCGACTCCACCTACAAGGCATCCCAATCTATGATATGAGAGTCATCATAAATATATTTCCTCAGTATAGAAACATGAAACACATCATGGATGCATGATAGGATAGGTGGCAAGTGTTGAGGTTTAGGATCACTACAGATGTAATAGCACTTCATGTATATATTCTGTGTTTCAAATAAAACAATCTCTCTTTCATTTATATTGGGAAAGAGGCTAGGAGAGACATGTCCCTTCATGGGACATGTCTATTCATTATAATTTTATAGTGTTTCATTAATCAACCATATATTAGAATAATATAATTTTTCATAATATATGTTTGATAATAATATATATAATATAACATATATATAGCATATATATACAACTAAAATATATTATTATTAATCAATATCTAAGTATATTATATGCATTCTAAATGATCATACAAGTGAAGCTACAAACATTAACACTCCCTCTTAGCTACGGAGGATGATCAAACATAATCTATAATGGTTTCTCTTGACCCTTGCCATAATTCCACAAAACATCAACACTCCCTCTTAGATAGAGATGATAAAATCCATCAAGGTAATAAATCCATTAATTTTAAAAGAGAGGAGATATCACCTCAGTATGATATCAGGAGATATGGTATATGGAGGAATATCAAATCACGTGATATTCACCATAGCTCATAAATATCCATGGTATGTGCAATGGCATTACGTCTCACGGTATCTGCCATATGAATACTAAGTTTACTAAGTTCAAAAGGATCCTAATAAGATTCATATAGATACTTAGAAATCACATATCACGAGTCACATAACTCGTGATATGTCTTCAAGTACAGATCTAAACTTCATATAAATAAGAAATCATGGTTCATGTATAGACATGCCTCTACGTAGTAGAGTCATGTCTCTACATGAGACATGTCTCACTCGAAATGTTTCATATAATAGTTATCGTGGCACATATATATAATCTGTTGTACAAAACACATAATAATAAA
>MU225001.1:3126189-3141094 GCA_018584345.1 Thuja plicata | reverse complement strand
CTCTCAATTCCAATTCCAATTTTCAATTCCAATTCCAGGTCCTGAGGGGGAATTGTGGAATGCTCAAAAAGGCCCAAAATTAGAATTCGCATAACCCTATTCCTATTTTTCATTTTAGAACCAAACATTGAATTCGACATACCAACATGCAGGTATGCCAATTCCTAGTCAATACCTAGAAACAAACGGGGCCTCAAGAAATAACCAATGGGCATTAAGACATCATGATATTAAATGTATGCCCTCAATACCCATTATATCATCTTTCCCCATTCGATGAAACTTCATCCGTAGGTTCAAGTATGGGTGAATAAAATGAGATAGCTCCTTCCTTATTCGCTGCCCAAGTGCTGACTGTTTGGAATGACTATATATCAACCAATCCCTTCCATCACCTTTAATTATATTCCAGTGATTCGTATCATGCAATATAATGGATGTTGACTGGTATGTAAAGAGTCAAAGACCTTGGTATTTATTTATTTGTTTTCTAATATAGTACCCTTGTAATGGCGATAATCTAAAAATAGGTGATCTATATTATCATAGATCTGAGTACATATTGTTACTTATCCGATAGCCTTCACTTCAGAATTTGCAATTACAATATTACAACAACAGTTTCAATAAAACTCCAGGTCGATCATTTCATAGAATACTTTTGCTAATGCCAAGAATGAATCGCCAATAAGATTCCCCCATAATCCATTTTCTTATTTCAGATTCAAATTATTGAGTAGCTTCGAGTTTAAATGTCGGACCCAAATTATTAATATTTTATTTAACAAATTGCATTTCTTAATAAATTGTATCTCCTTAGCCTTTTTTTTTTTTTTTTAAATTTCTAGGGTCAATTCTTCAACTCCATTCTTATCATCAACTGAGGAGACATTAAGTTTGGCTTCTCTTATTCATTGGGCTTTCTCAAAAATCATTGACTATTATAATATATGTTGATGTGGCTTTCCACAAAACACAGTCATCTAATATGCTCACGTACAATGGAGGTGAAGCATTCAATTTCGTATCATTGATTGTTGTGTCTTGCTTGTGCTTATGTTTCTTTCTTTGATGACTTGGACATGCACCGCTTCAGGTATGCATATTGAAATCTCTTCTTATTTTCTCACTCAACACCAATATATCCTATTTCATGGTGTCGCCGAATTAGTATTTGTAATTTTTGTGGCCAAGGAATTAAGTTGAGTATAGTATTTAAATAATAATCAATGAAAAATGTAATATCATTCAAAAACTCCACATAAACAATACTCTTGGAAGATTAATAAATACATCGTAGCTTTAGTATTTTCCTGATGATAATCTCCAATGGCTGCGTCAATATTCTCGGGTCATAATAATTCCTCCTCCTCATACTCAATATACTTGTCCATCAAATATTCAACCAACAAGGCATCGTATTTCAAATCCTCTCCACAAGTGAATTCAAAAATTCAAGAGCGTCGTTTATCCTCCCAGTAGTATTATAACTTTTGATCAAATTACAAAAATGTCTTGCTAAAAATGGAGCCTCTCCATATACAACTTTGTAGCCTGGTCCATCGCCCACCCTTCACAACCCTCATGGTATTTGCGTATGTGGGTAGATCAGCCCCATAGAACTTATCTAGTATCTCCTGGGATTCATTCTGACGTCTTGGATCATCTGGACCATGCAGAATGAGCTCTCCATGTCGAGCTTCCCAACATCTCTATCGACAACAATGTTTGTAGGCTGTTACATTGGGTATGACAGATCCATCACTATATTCCCACATAATGTCAAACTTTCTAATGTATAACTTTTCACACAAATTTCTAGTATTAATCACAACTCTCTTCGTATAATCACTAATATTCAGAAACCATTTTCTTGTAATCGTGCGGATGTATTTAAAAAAGTTGTTTCCTTCAATTGGATTACTTCCCACGATGATAATGAATAATAAAGAAAACATCAACCAAATAATTCTTCAAATATTTATCATCTCTAAGATGTAATAGGATATCCTCAAAGGTATCCACGCCTTCACGCTTCTAGAACCACTTAACATCATAAAGATCCCTAAGACCAAGCTGCTCTGATACCATGTTGAGGTTTAGAATCACTACAAATGTAATAGCACTGCCTGTATATATTCTGTGTATCAAATGCAACAATCTCTCTTTCATTTATATTGGGAAAGAGGCTAGGAGAGACATGTCCCTTGATAGGACATGTCTATTCATTATAATTTTATAATGTTTCATTAATCAATCATAAATTAGAATAATATAAGTTTGCATAATATATGTTTAATAATAATATATATAATATAATATATATATATAGTATATATATATACAACTACAATATATTATTATTAATCAATATCTAAGTATATTATATGTATTCTAAATGATCATACAACTAAAGCTACAAACATTAAGAGCAAGGCTATATGATAATAAATTGGTCCTATCCTCTCAAGGATCTCAAATGGTGCAACATAGTGAGGTGCAGTATTAGAGCCCTTTCCATAACAAATTGGACTCTTATATGGCCACACTCTCAAGAAAAATCCATCACCAACCATATAGCTACGATCTATCCTCTTCGCAGATGCATACTTCTTCTGTCTATCTTGAGTCTCTCTAAGGTGTCATCTAATCAAATCCACCTATTGTTCCATATCCCAAACTAACTTTGGCCCAATAGCTACTCTATCCTCAACACGATCCCAACTCAAAGGTGTCCTGCATGGTCTACCATACAAAGGTTGGAAAATATAGCATCCCCAAAGAAGTGTGATGCCCATTATTATAGGAAAAATCTACCAAGTGTAGGTACTCCCATCTTGTTTGATGGTCCATAACATACATGCATAACATATCCTCTAACACATGGTTGAGCCTCTCTATGTGACCATCCATTTTCGGATGATAGGTTGTGCTAAAATTGAGCCTGGTGCTAGAAGCTGCCTGTAATCCTCTCCAAAAGGGAGATTTAAAGAGAGAATCCCTATTAGAAATGATCTTGCAAAGAATGCCATGCAGTCTGACAATATCCCACAAGAACATTTGTTCCCCTTTTGGTGTTGTGAATGTAGTTCGGATGGGTGAAAATTAAGCCACTTTGGACAACATGTCAACTGTCACCATGATGGCATTATGGAGATGACATAGGAAGTCCAATGATGAAGTCCATAGAAATAGTGTCCCATTTCCACTGTGATATGTCATGAAGCTAAAGCAATCTACTTGGATGATGGTGTTCTACCTTAACTCTCTGACACTCAAGGTATCAGGCTACTAACTCTGCAATGTGTTGCCTCCTGCTTGGCTAGTGATACAATTGTCTCAAATCTCCATGCATCTTCTTGACCACAGGATGTACTACATAAGGTGCTCAATGAACCTCTATCATAACAAAATCTCACTTTCCCCTAGTAGAAAGTACATATATGCATCCCCTATGACATAATAGTCCATCAGACTCCAAATAATAATCAACATATTTCCCCTCTATGGATCTCTAACATCGTACTACGTGAAAAACCTCTACATACCACTCATCCTCATGCAAGTGATGTAATATGCGATCCCTCAAACCTGTGTCTGCAAAAATAGAATATATCCCATGATGTCTCCTACTCAAAGCATCTGCGACTGTGTTCTCTTTAACCTTGATGTAGTGAACATCAAAATCATACTCACATAGGAACTCCATCCATCTCCTCTGTCGAGCATTAAGGTTTGGCTGAGTGAATATGTACAACAAACTCTGATGATCTATATGTAACTCAAATAAATGTCCTAAGAGGAAGTGTCTCCATCTCACTAGTGCATGTACCACTTTTGAAGGCTCAAGGTCATGGGCAGGGTAGTTAAGCCCGTGAGTCTTAAGTTTCCTAGTCTTATATGCAATGGCTCGACCTCCCTGCATAAGTACTACTCGACATAATATGCTAAAGGTTCTGGCATAGCTAGGATAGGAGCATTGGTAAGTGCTTTCTTGAGTTCCTGAAAGGCCGTCTTGCACTTCTCGGTCCACTAAAATTTCTTTCCCTTTCACTAAAGGGATGTAATAGGATGTCCCACTCTAGAGAGTCCATCAACAAATCGTCTATAATAACCTACTAATCCCATGAAACTCCTAACCTCGGTCACAGTGGTTGGCGCTGACCAATCCATGATAGCTCTAATATTTGATTGGTCAACTGAGATCCCATCACCTAAATAACATGTCCTAGGTAACAGACCCCTGATCTAAAGAATGCACACTTTGATAGACTTCCATATAACAAATTATCCCTCAAGCACTACAATACCTGTCTCAAGTGCTCATCATACTCCTTTTCATCTTGAGAATATATCAATATATCATCAAGGAACACAACCCAAAATCATTCAAAGAATGTACAGAATACCCCATTCATGAGACTCACGAATACAACTAGATCATTGCTAAGATCAAATGGAACAACTATGAACTCATAGTGGCTATATCTAGCATGAAAAGCGGTCTTGTGAATATCGCTCTCCACAATCCTCAACTGATAGTACCCTAATTTCAGATCTATCTTTGAGAATACCTTAGAACCCTAAAGCTGATCAAATAAATCATTGATTCTGGGGAGTGGATATCGGTTCTTAATAGTTACTTTGTTCAACTGTCGGTAATTCATGCACAACTGTAGAGATCCATCTTCCTTATTAATGAATATAACTATTGCAGCCCAAGGTGAGACGCTAGGAAAAAATTTCCCTTTGTCTAAAAGCTCCTATATCTGAATCTTGAGCTTATTAAGCTCATTAGTGGTCATCCTATATGGTGCTCTAGAAATTGGTTCAGCTCCTGGCATAAGATTTATCTTAAAATCAACCACCCTATGGGGTGGCATACAAGGTAGCTCAGAAGGAAACACATATGCAAATTCTTGAAGAATAGGATGATAATCAAGTGAAGGTTCATTCTCTTCCTCTTCTTCCCTATCACCGATGGTGATGGAAAACAACTAGAACCCCTTTCGCATGATCCTCCTAAGCTGCATAGAGAAGATCATACAAAGAGATATAGGTCTCTGGATCCTTAAAATTACTGTATAAGTGCCATGATCATCTACACACTCAATATTTTTCTTTTGACATTCCATCTTGGCTCTATGTGCATAAAGCCAATCCATGACAAGAACAATGCCATAAGATCTTAGATGTGTAATGCAAAAATCTTCTATAGCGGTCATGTCACCAATTTGAATCTGACAATCCTTAACCACTGATTTGACTGACACTCTAGCCCTTGAAGATAACTTAACCTCCCAAGTGACATCTTGCCTAGTTGCCACTAGCCCACAACACTCCACAACCAATGGAGAAAAGAGTGAATTAGTAGCTCCTAAATCAAATAGCATGGTAACACTACTACCTCTTATCATACTTGTGGCATCTATCACTATGGCCTGATGCTCTACCTGGAGGTTATCAACCGCTATAAATACCCTATGGGACTTACCCATGTCCCCAACTATAGGCTCTGATGCTTCCATACGCTGACTACCTGCCATGTGACCCTATGGAAAATTTATAGCAATGTGCCCCATGGCACCACAAGTATAACATGGTCCACATACCTGAGTCTGAACTCCCTGTGGCCTCGAATACTATTGCCCTCCAATTTCTACTAGACCCACTGAAACCACCCCTGGTAGACTGCTGAGTCTGACCCAAAGGTGTAATCAAACCTGTGGTCACTGATCTCTCCTAGGACCTTATGACTGCCACTGCTTGGGCTTCAAGCCTTGATGTCCATGTGGTGGCCTTTGTCTCTGATTCTGCTGAGACTGCTACTGAGGGTGAAGTGGTTTGTAGGACCTCGATGAATGTTTATGATTACCATTCTAGTGGGGTTTCTGAAACCCAAATATCTCTGGTGTGGGGTTATGGTTCTGAAGCCGATCCTATGTATCCTGTGATTTACCTTGAATCTCCTCTTCTATAAATTCCTTTTCCATGGCTTCCCAAAGGCTTCCTAGAGCTGCCATGTGTACCGGTCCTGATATCACAGCATTCAGCCCCTTGATAAAGCGGTTAACATGCAACTTCTCATCCTTCATTTAATCCACATAAGGTAGAAGCTCAAGGAAATTTCTCTCATATTGCAACACGGTGAGTCCCCTCTGTTGAAGATCATGGAACTCATCAATGCGACAATGCCTAAAATTCTCTGACAAGTACCTGTCTCTGAACCTCTCCAAGAAGGCATCCCAAGGGGGAGTGTCAATAGCCAAATTTCTCTTATATTCCTCTTGCCTCCACCATGTAGAGACAGACCCTTTGAGAAGATAACCACAAAATGTGCCTTTGGATTGCTCTCATATGGACTCAATCCAAAACACTTCTCTAAACTCAAAAGCCCTACGTCGGCTTCCGTGCCAATGGTAGATCCTTAAAAGGGTGGTGGTTGTAGATGAAGTAACTCTCTAATCTGATCCCCTAGGTCACGAGGTTCTCTCTCTATAACCGCTTGCACTATATTTGGTGATAGCTCTGGTAAATGAACTGACTCTTCCTCATGTTCAACGTGACCCTCAACACGGCTAGGAGGAGGGCTCCTAGTCTGCTCTCTAACTATTGACCTATACCCCTCTGAAACTTGGTGTTCTATCTATTGATCTATTGGTATTAGCCTATCCTAAATTATTCCAATAAGGTTCTGTAGTGCATTCAAAATGTCCAGGTTTAGGTTTAGTGGTTGTTCGGGAGGGGGTTCATGATTCCCTCCTAGAAAATTTGTTTCCTGCTCAACATCCTCTCATGCCGAGCTAGTATGTCTATGGCCTCTTCCACATTTCCAAGCTTGTCGTGTAGTAGGAGGCATTCTACAAGTTCAATTAAAAGGTTTAAGTGAAACACAATGGTTTAAGGCACCTAGTGTTGAAACAAAGATTTGATACCAAAATGTCATACCCAAAATATAGGGCAAAAAGATACCAACATTTTTTTTCTAAACATGTTAAATTAACTAATGTACATATTGACAAGGTTAAAGTGTATACTAAGTTCACTATAGAGGGTACGACGTGGTTATGTATATCTAATCCATTAAGGTAACTGAGGAGGGTTGAATGAAAGATCAAGGGGAATCATGACAAGCAAAGACCAACTTATCAACATCCCTCTATTGAGGCTAACCATCCCAGTTCAACTAGGGTGGCTAGAATTAGTTAGGTTTAATTATTTAAATATGATTAGTTACCTTTATGTTAAGGGGTTAATGAGTCCTATTATCATTTTTTTTGCAGTTAATTAATAATCCCCGAATGATCACTCTCCAATAATTTCACTTTTACCCTCAAAATACTTTCATTTTTAAAATTATACCTTATGGCATTAATAGTTGTGTCATTTAAATTACCCCCTTATAAACTAAATGACACATTTAAATTAAAATATTTAATATTATATTTTAATCACATGTTATTTTAACAAACAACTTTACCCCCTTAACTAGGTTTAATTAATCAAGTTAGATTATTTACAAACTAATTAGGTGTTTAATAAATCTCACTTTTTTGAATAATTCAATTATGTTATATTAATATTATAACTCTCATAATAACTTATGTCTCAATTAATTATAGTAAAGTATTGAATTAAAAAAATATTACTTGAACATCCCTTTATTATTTAAAAAAAACTCAACAACCTTTTAAATAATATTACTGCCCTAGAGAGGGAGCTAAATGATGATCAGGATAAAGAACTCAAGTAAGGAAAAATCTTAGCCTATAGGTCACTGGTTAAATTCAAGAATGATGGAATAGTTCAGGAAGGCACTACTACTAAGGAGTTACATTACACAATCCATGACTCTTTCGGGATCCCACATCCTTTAAATATTTCCAATAATATTGTGGAAGGTTTAAGCAGGGTTCAGAGTGCGGATTGCTTAACTATAGATCAATACCCTCAAAGGGACCAAAGTCCTATGTATGTGATGGACAATCGAAATGTGATAGGGAAGGATTTGATAAAGGAAAGTCTTTATGTAGATGGGGAAATAAGTGAAAATGATGTATTCAAAGATATAAAGATTTCCCTTATCAGAAATATGGATAGTTCCTTTGAAAACATTAAAGATAACAGTGGAAATTTGTCTGTTTCTGATGGAGAATTCCTTAATTAAACTGATGAAGAAGAGGATGATTTTTTTGGTCTTGAAGACTCAGTTAATGTGTTGGATGTGCAAACAATAACACAGCAGGTCACTTAAAAATCAAAACCTTCTATAGGTGAAAAAAAGAGAGGTATAAAGTCTAATAAAATGAAGTTAGCCTTAGCAAGGTGCGCATCAAACCAAAGTAAATTGCTAATTCTGGGGATGGAATTTGCCTCTCCCCGAGAGCCATGAAAATATTATAATGGAATGTCATGGGATGCAATTCCCCTGACAAGATTCGCCTGATCAAAAGAGGCTTTCATCAGGTGAAACCAGACATCATATTCTTATAAGAAACAAAGTTAAGTGGAGAAGATTTAGTGATTCTTGCAAAAAAAATTAGTAGATGGAGATGTTTTTAGAGGCTTTAGGGGCTTCTAGGGGACTTTGTGTTTTGTGGATGGATTCAACGATGGAAGTAACTATTGTTGAAAATCATAGATCTTGGATTTGGGTGGAAGTAAGATCAAGGCAACTACTCACTAGATTACAAGCCTTGAATATCTATGGCCCGAATAGCCCCATACAAAAAAAGACACTTTGGCAAGAAATCTTAGAGAGCATAAGTAGACACCCCAATGAGATTTTTTTGTAAGAAGGTGACTTCAATGCAATTTTGAATGCATCAAAGAAAAAAGGTGGACTTGGTTGGGCAAGACAGAGTCAGAGGGAATTTTTTGACTTTGTAACAAATAATGGACTGGTTGATCTTGAATTAAGGAATGGACAATACACATGGACAAACAGAAGGAGTGGTTTTTTAAATATTGCAGAGAAATTGGACTATTTTCTATTGCAAGGGAATTGGGCTACCACTAATTGGACATGTTGTACAGAGATTCTCCCCCTAACTGGGTTGAATCATTATCCAATAAGTGTTAGAATTTAGGAAGATGAAGTTTCGGATAGATATCCCTTCAAATTTGAAGACATGTGGCTACAACACAAAGAATTTCACACCCAAGTAGAACAATGGTGGATACATGCTCTGTCAAGAAGAGGTAATAAGGCTTTCATCCTTTTTAAAAATATACAATACTTAAAAGAAAAAATTAAAGGATGGAATAAAGAGGTATTTAAGAACATCTTTGTAGAAAAGGATGCTTTATAAAATGAACTAGGATGTTTACATTCAAATATTTTGGCAAATGGAATGAGTGAAGTTGACTTTATAGAAGAAAATAGATTGAACAAACTTTATAGTGAAGTTTTAAATAGAGAAGAAACTTATTGGAGACAAAAATCAAGAGAACTATGGATGGCTGAAGGTGATAAAAATACCTCCTTTTTCACAACTCTGTCAAGGTAAGAAGATCACAAAATAAGATCTTTTCAATACAAAACATAGATGGGGTAGTAGTGCAGGATCCTGAGGAAATTAATCAGGAAGCGGTTAGATATTTTCAAAATATCTTCTCAGAGGACCCAACTATGGTAAATGCAGATTTGCATATGCAAAATATTATCCCAAGAAGTATCACGAAGGATCAGAATGCAATGCTCAAACAACCTAGCACACTTTTAGAAGTTAAAAAGGTTGTTTTTGATCTAGGGGCTCAAAAAGTGCCAGGGCCAGATGGTTTCTCATCCATCTTTTATCATCATTTTTGGTATTTGGTGGGATTTGAGGTTTGGGAGGTAGTAGAGGAATCTAGGGTTGGGGGCTTCTTATTCCTAGATTTTAATAATACCTTTCTCATTCTCATTCCAAAGAAAGAGGATAGAATGTCCTTTGAAGATTATAGACTGGTTTCCTTATGCAACACAATATATAAGATTATATCAAAGGTAATAGAAAACATATTAAAGAAGACTCTACAGTCAATTATCTCAGAGGAATAGAGTGGCTTCACTCTAGATAGGTCAATCTATGAGGGGATCATTGTAGCCCACGTTATTATACACACCCTTTAGCATAATAAAGTTGAAAAGATGATTGTTAAACTTGATATAAAAAAGGTATATGATGTTGTTAACAGGGTTTTCCTAGTTAAAGTCTTGAAATGTTTTGGATTTTGTGTAGAATGGATCTAATGAGTGGAGAGTTGTATCACTACACCTAGATTTTAATTATTGGTAAATGGCAGCCCACAAGGATTTTTCAAAACCACTAGAGGAATCCGTCAAGGAGATCTGATCTCCCCTTTCTTGTTCATCATTATGACTGAATCACTGGGGCATTTGATAAGAGGAAAGAGAGATTCAAGGGTATGGAAGTGCAACAAAATGGCTGAAGGGATGGATCCCATAACCCACCTTCAGTTTGCAGATGATACTAACTTAGTGGGAGAGGATTCTCTTAGGGAAGCAAGACTTATAAAAGGAACCTTGGACCTATATAGCAATGTTTCCAGTCAGTATATAAACTGGAATAAGTCTGAGATTTACTTCTTCAATGTGGATCTCCAAAAATAGAGAGAAATTTGTAGAATTATTGTTAGGGAAGGAAAACTCCCAAGTATATACCTTGGGATACCATTATTTAAAGGGGCATCTAAAGCCAATCTTTGGAAGGATCTAGTGGGAAAGTGTTCTAAAAAATTAGAAGGATGGAAGAGAAAATGGTTCACCTTTGCGGGAAGGATTCTACTATTCAAACTAGTCATAAGTGCAATCCCCATTTATTCTGTGATGTGCCTTAAGATCCCCAAGAAAGTAACTCAGATAGTGGCTGGAAGAATGAGGAAGTTTCTATGGAATGGAAAAAGTGAAGAAGACAAGTGACCTCTTATAGCTTGGCAAAAAGTATGCAAATCCAAAGCAAATGGGGGTGTAGGATTGCGAGACTGGAACTTAATGAATGAAGCTTTAGTAGCGAAGTTGATTTGGAGTATGTATCACAATCCTAATTTACTTTGGTTCAAAATACTAAAAGAAAAATATTTGGATTCAATGGTAGATGAGAATATTATCACCACCCCAAATCCTCCAAAAGGTTCTGTTGTGTCAAATTTTATTTCAAGTTGCAGACCCCTCATCACACAAAACATTACTTGGCTAGTAGGAAATAGTGAGAAGGCTAAATTCTGGGATGATTCTTGGAATGGTTACTCAGTGCTCTCAACCAACCAAGAATATCAGGAGTTGAGACAAATTCTTTTAGACAGATGGGGTTCACAGTTGAATTGCTATCTTGAACAACAACAGAGTCTGTTGGGGGTGGTGTGGGAATGAAAAGATTTTAGTAACATGGGTCTTACTGATCAACAAGTTGAATTGATGAAAGTGATCTTTTGAAATAAAAGTGTGAATATATCCATGAGATAGATAGTATTAAGTGGTGTGTAGCAAGTAGTGGAAATTATTCAGTTAAAATTGGATATCAACTCCTTGAGATAGAGAATGATCCTGAAGAGTGGCCCACAAGACTCCTATGGAGAAAAGAGTGCCTACCCAAAGCTGGAGCCTTTGCATGGCTTGACACAAAATAGAAGATTCTCACTGGAATTAGGAGATAGAAATTTGGAATTATGGGACCAACAAGGTGCCTATTATGTGAAGAAGATGATGAAGATGTTAACCATATGCTAGTAACATGTAAATTTTTTGCTCAATGTTGGGAAATTCTTAAAGGTAAGTTAGGATGGAAGGGACCCTTACCAAATAAATTAAAAGATATTTTCCATAGTTGGCCTAAGCCACCGATGAATTCCACCTTTTCTTCAGCATGGAATGCTAGCCCCTCAATACTTATTTGGGAAGTCTAGAAGGAGAGAAACTGTTGGCACTTTCAGGAGAAGAAAGAAGATGTTAAAAGACTTAAAAATAGAAACAATCACACCATTGAAGAGGTGGTAAATTCTAGTGCTAATAAAATATCAATTTACACTCAATTTACACAGTTGGATCAAAACTACAAAAGATGTGGCCTGGTTTGAAATGTAGAAATGGACAAATGGGATCATGTGGAGCAAATAAATAAAAAATTTGAGCACCGGTCAAATGGATTGCTCTAGAGGAGGGATGGATTAAAGAAAATTTTGATGGAGCCTCAAAAGGAAACCCAGGGACTTTTGGAGATGGGGTTATACTAAGGGATCATACATGAGAGACTTTGGCCTTTGGAGCTCAAAAGCTACAAGAGGGAACAAACAATGTGGCAGAAGGAAATGCAACACTAATGGCAATTAGAATGGGCGTCACTTTAGGCATTCAAAGAATACATCTAGAGGGGGATTCTCTTGTTCTCATCAATGCCATTAAGAATGGTCAGATAGAGGCATGGCATCTGCAATCTTTAGTTCACAATGTTTTAAGCTTGCTTCAGAATTTTACAAATTTCAAAATAACCCATACATATCGGGAGGAAAATATTGAGGCAGATATGTTATTGAAATGGGCAATCACTTTTTATAGGGTGGGCGATTTAAATTTTGAAAATATCCAACTCAATGGATAATTTACTTTATGCCTTTGTTCATATTTAATAGATAGTATTAAAAGGTTTAATTAAAAGTGATATGGCCATAAGGGCCAAAAGCTTCGCTATTTGGATTATTGTATGATCACACAAAATCACTAGAGGATATAGAAGGATGAGATTTTGGCAGAGGTGGCAGGATGAGTTGGCATTAGGAATAAAGCTAAATCAGTGGTTGAAGATGAGATGGCAAGATTGTAATAATTACAAATTTTGTGGAGAGATTTCGGCGGTTATCCTGTATGAGTGATTGGACAGAAGTTAGATATGAATGACCTTCCACATGCAAAGATGACATCATGGTGAATGAAGAGGACATTAGCTTCTCTTGTATTAATTAAATTTATGGTGGAAAGGACAACTGGTTGTAAGATGTGATGTTAGAGATGATGGAACATTGTCGATTTAAGGCAAAGACAACACTAACTCTGCCATAACTAAGAGCAATTTTTGTTGTCTAGTTTATTTTTGCTAATTGTTTTGTGCAGGTTTTTATCCAAGCTATTAATGATGCATGCAAACTTGACGGTGCAAACAAAGCGCCAGATGAAGTCTTTTCCAGGGGCGGCCAGTAAAGAGAGAATTTTGGGTCTGGTTAAGATCAAAACCGATAATATGGTTAATGTTGTTTTGGGTGTTCTTGGGCCTAAGTCCCAAGAATTTTGGTTGATGAGAAGGGATAACACAGTGATTATTTTTATGGTTATCACCTAGGGACTCGAATTGGACGAGCCAATTGGGGTGGTAAAAGGGGTTGCAGAAGCTCTCTTTATGGAAGACTTACTTGGTGACCTTGACTCTATCTTGGAATGGGATGTGCCAGGTTTTGGCTCTGATTTCTCTAAGTGTTTTGCAGACAAAGATGAAGCTAAGGAGTATGGTAGGCTACCATTTATCAGATGGGTTGGAAAGGAGGAGGGCATTAACTACAAGAAGAAGATCCAAGGAGAATGGGAGAAAGTGAAAGACAAAAATTGCAAAAGTGAACAGATGAAAGCTAGTGAAATGAAAACACATACATTTGATATCCCACGGAGGGTGTAGACTGGCAATCCTCGAAGGGAAATAATTTTTTATGGAGCGAAGAAGACTGAGTAATTGAGCGGTGACTGCTGGTTTTTTGGTGAGAAAGCTGGTTTTTTGTGGAAAATCAACCCAATTTTTTTTGGTTTTATTGTAATTCCGATGTTGAAGCCACCCTTATAATATCTATTTTAATATTTTTAGTTATCCTTGTAATCTCAGTTTATGTGGAAGATACTATAATTTTGGAGAAGCTCTAGAAGAGCAGGCGGGTTCTTTATGCAATTGGCCATAGACCCATACTGGTATTTCTGTTTTAAGATACTTATATAAATATTTACTTTATCAATAAAAATCATCTATTACCGAGAAAAAAAAATTAAAATCTTAATTAAATGACCCCATTTATATTCTACCTTATAATTTAATGGCCTCCTAAAAATTTAAAAGACTCATCAATTATAATATTTTAAATCTATACTTTAATGAGCCCTTCTATACAATTAAATGTCACATCAACTAAATTAAGACATTTATTTATAACAATATTCTTTTTGCCTTATTATATCATGATAATTTAAATCATTATATTAAAAATCCTTCTTTATTTTGACTTTATATAAAATTCCCACTATAGTTTTAAAATTTTCCCCTTAACACTTAATTCTACCTTTGCTAATTGAATAATCCCTTATAAAAGATAAGTCTACTCTTGCTACATAAAGGGTCCCCTTTTAAATTAATAAAAAGAACATCAAAAAGGAAATTCCCTCCCATTGGACTTTTAAAACAACATATACTAAGACTATTATTATTTTATTTGTCTAACCCAAACCCTATTTAAGGTTTTTCATCTCTACATGAGATAATAATCTCATTTTAATCATTATATTCCCTCCTCGTCTCTTTTCTTTTCTCAATCCCTAACCCTAAATTGGTTAGGGTTTCTATAGCACTTTCTCCACGTCTTGTTGGCATTCCTTGTTTATGAAAACTCTTGGTTTGATTTTCTCCTTTTTTGTTTTGTAAGTTTAATGGAGGATTTTTATGGTAGAGATAGAGAGAGAGTATATATATGCAAGAGGGCGACATTGTTGGTAATGGTGCGGGCCATAGTGGCAGTGGCCGCTTTAGCAGATGGTCACCCGTGGCAGCCGCCACTGACCATGGCAGTCCACCACGGCTATGGCGTCTGCCACAGTCTGCAACACCACTGCGGATGTGGTGTCCGCCACAACATGGTGGCTGCCCGAGGGTGTCGT
>MU225001.1:3093033-3125973 GCA_018584345.1 Thuja plicata | reverse complement strand
TGTGTATTTGTAAACATATGTGTATATAAAGTTTATTTGTTCAAAAGGTTATTTATATATATAAACAAGGTATTTGCATCTATGAATTGCTTGTAAAAAATCATAATAGATGAACCTTTGTTTTGTTTATATTCATCTGCACACACACACACACACACACATTCATATGTCTGTGCTAAATTATTTATATAATTAAAAGTTTACATGTACATATTTTCCAAAATAACATATTAGAGCAACAATAAGAATATATATATATATATATATATATGGACCACGTATTGCTTACAAAAGATCTTTTAATAATCTCAACATGCACAAATGAGAAAATATCATATTCTTTTCCATTCAACTAATAACCAACAACCAAAACTAGCTAGTCTATACATAGACAAAAAAAGAGACTATTGTATTAAAAGTAAAGGGATCCTCTTTTTCTATCCACTTTCAAAAATGCAAAACTAAAGGGTTACAGTATTTGAGCTACCATTTCTTAGCTAGAATGAGACATTTAATATTTTCAGTTTTACATTCTCCCTTGTTGTCCTTTGCATCTATTGAAACAACAACTCCTTTAAGAAATAACTATCAACCAAAAATCTAAACCTCTCTGACAAACTGATAAGAACAAGTAACTATATAGGAAATAACCCACTATACAAGGAAATCTTAAGTCACTCACAAGCCCTTTTGCTATAGCTATATTTACAATGAGTATGATATCTAAAGAATACAATGGAAGCACTTCATTTTTATTTCATCTTTTGCCAACAATGCAACCTGCAATAAAAATTTATACCATGACCATGGAGGCTCACCTCCCAACCATAGGCCTATTACAAGGCCACCCCCAAGCTAGGAGAACCAAGACCAAACGGGGTAACAATCACACCAAAAAACCATGATGATATTAAGAAACAATCAAAACAAAAGAACTCCCAAACCAAGGGTAAACACATATCCACTAAGTGACTTATCAAGGGGTGAAGGTGGACCAAATACCATAAGGAGAAGCTGAAATATAAACAAAAATATGTGCCATCACAAGGCTCCCAATCCACTCATATATTCTCAACAATTATAAAACCCTTATGACTGCCATTAATGTATCTCAAACACCCTTATGACCCTCCATAAACATACAAAAAGATCAGCAACATGGATCCCATAATCCATGACTTTTTCCCTCTCTTCCAAGAAGAGAGACTCTACACTCATGGCTGTCCAACTTACCCTTCACCCCAAGGCTACTCTTCCCTCCCAAGGGTGAGTTTGGCCTTTGCAAGAAAAATAAGAAGAAAATACAAAGATAAATCAATGATCTTACAACAACAACATTCAACTCACAACGCATGAAGAGAATTCAAGAACATGCAACATATGGATCTTCCTTTTCTTTTTCACATACAACGAAACTATTAACAAAGAGTAAAGGTGAGGATAGAAATGAAACCACCAACCTCAATCCAAACTTATGGAAAGAGAGTTGATGAAGAGCTCCCTTAAGTCCAACTCTTTTTTCTCCAAACTAACTCTAGTTGTCTCCAAACTTGGAAAGTGTGTAAACAACCAAAATGCTCTCCAAAATCCCCTCTAAAAGGCTTTACACACACACTTCCCAACTCTTTGGGAAAAATGTGAGTTACTATAGGTTGGTCTTCCCCAAACCCTTACACACTTTCTAAAAATGGATCTTTAAAAGGTGGCTTTTGAAAGTGGACAAGTAACTTGCACTAAAATGAAGGATTGTCTACCCAATACCATGCTTCAAAAAGTTGATTTTCATCCATCTTGGAAAACCAACTTTTGAAAAGGGCTTCCAAATCAACTATGAGTTCTCCTAGGATTAAAAATGACCCTTACCCATAGGTATACCAAGTGGGATTACTAAAAATGACCCAAACTCAACTCTAGGTGTCCATTTAACCCCTCAAAAACCTATCTTAAGTTCACCTACGAGTTCCAAGTGATTTGACCATACTCCAAGCTCTCTAACCAAGAGGTCATCATGAAAATACAATTAGGTACTAGGTTTACTTGGTTTATACAATCCTACTCAAGTGGACTTGTCATACCAACTCACGCGCACACACGTGTCAAGTGACACTACAAAATACACATGGAATGTCCATGCAATGATTCTTTTTACACAATTACAATTTACAGGTAAATGCACAATAATTTGTCACCCTTTTACAAAGGAAAAGGACAACAACACCAAAACTGTAAAACTTTAAGGGCATCAAATTCACATTTCTGTTGAGAATTTGAAGATGATGTAAACTGATGAAATGTGTGAAACAAGATGAATTATATGCCTATAAATTTTTAAAAAAAAATTGAACCAAAATTAATATGTTTTTTGAAATTTTAAGGTATATTTTTCATTTCGTGAAAAATATTGTAAATCAGGACGTTTACTTCCCGCCAAATCATTATAAGTAAAACATTAATTTTTCCTCCAATTTCAGAATATGTTTTAGATGACATGTATAGCTAGTGCCAAAAAAAATAAAGAAGTGTTTTCGATGTATACTTTGCCCGTTATAAGTATTCAAAGTCGAACTTAGTTCAAATCAACTGTTTTTGTCTCCCGCCATTTTTTCCCTATCAAAACTATACCAAAAACCAAATAAATTACATATTATTGAAGAGGACTCTCTTTTCTAGTGTTATGTATGATTTTAAAAAAATTTAGAATTGATTTAGTATTTTTTTATACTATCCAAATCAACGACTTCCAAAAGCTTTAATAACCTACATGCAGTTTTTAACAAATTTGTTCAATGTTATGTATTCGAAACAATATAAAAATTATATGTCAAGAATCTTAGTTCCAAGATCTAGAAAAGGGTACTTTTAGTTTTTTGCCATTGTTTAGTTTCAGTAGAGAAAAAACCAATAGAAGTGCCAACTTGTTGATTTGGTGTGTTTTTGGAGGTTTGGTTGCCAACATGGCATGCCACCTAGGATGACTCAGCCAAGTATAACTCAGTCGAGTAGTACTCAACCAAGGGTGACTCGGTCGAGTCTACCTAAGTGGTCTTCCACTCGTGAGCGATCGCGTGGGCAACCCACCCTTTCAATTTGAAAGGTATATATAAAAGTTCTTTTTAAAAAAAAAAATATCAATTGCGAAATTAAATCCTTATTTCGGAATATTTAAAGTTTTTTGAGGAAGCGAAAAAGGCATTTTGTGACCAGAGGAGTGTTACTTTGCAAGTTTTTTAATAAAGAAGGATTCTGAAATCAAAATGAATTTTTTGATTCTATTTGAGCAATGGGAAATAAAAGGAATAGAACAAGGAAATATGATCGTAAAAGGAATGACCAAATGAAAGGTCATACAAAACTTACCAAAGAGAAATCGGTCAATGTTGAAGAAGAACCTATAGATGTTGAAGAAGGTGCAACTCAACTAGGGGAGGATATTGGTAGTAGTCGAGGTATAAGTATTTATCCTAAAATACAAAATTTGATGGAGATGAATGAGGAATCACTTGTCAGTCAAATTGCACTGGAGCACCTGATATCTGACAACACTATTAAATTTCATGTCAAAAACATGTGGAAAGAGTATTTTGAGGATAAAAATTTGGTGAGAAAAGCACAATTGTTTGCAAAGTTATTCCGGAAAAGAGAAATGACTCCAGTTTTTGAGTTGTTAGGTGTTGATAATAGGAAAATTGGACAAGGAGGTCAAGTAAAAGAAATAATAATTGAAAATTTGCAAGATGCATTGAATGTTGTTAACAAGACAGATCATGGAGGATCTGATTCAAATAGTGCTAGAAGAGTGTTGATGACTATGATTACCAGTAAGAGATTGACACGCAGAAATCAAGTTCGAGCAGTTTTTGAGAATGTTTTAGATGTTGCATCCTTGCTTCGTGCACATAAATAAGGTTCGTGAAACATGTTGTTGTCAAAATCATGTTGAGTTTCACTTATATTTACAATCATATAAAAAGGTTATGGCAGTACTTAATCTAGATATGGTTCCTGGAAGTACAACATAATTTGTGAAATCCATTTGATGTGATAAATCAGAAGAATGTAAGGACACTGTATCAGGATCCATGCCCTCATCCATAAGCAAATCTGAGAATCCTGTGTGAAATCATGAGTTCATAGGCATCTGATATAGGGGAGGTTGTGTATGCTATCGAGGTGGTGTAAGATCATCCACACTCTGTCATGGAGCTGTAGGATGTATCTGAACATCCTCCTGTCTAGAGGTACCTGCCTCTGCATCTCCTTGTCCTCGACTGCTGCAAGTGGAGGATCTCAACACCTAGTCTCCTCGAACAAATGTAGAAATCTCACATGGAGGAACCCCATGTGTCATAAAAATGTGTTGGTAAGCTGCAAGGAGATCACTGACTAAGCTGGAGCTCATGTCGTGCAGACGATCCTCTTGTAGCCATAATATCTCATATGGAGTGGGAAGATCATATTAGATGTATGGATCGTAAAATAGACTAGAAGGATCAACACTTGCACTCATCTGGGATCTGAGCATGTACCTACCCACATGATCAGATGATAACTCATCGACCTGAGTTGCAATGGTGGCAATGCTAGAAAACATATCTACATGTGCATCCTCAATAGCAACCTGTCCAGCTCCAGTGTATGTCTCCAAACCTTTTGGAAGAACCAAAAGGTTTTGACCCACCAATTCCCTCTTACTAGGGGGCTGTGGTGCATTAGGTTATCTACACTTATCCTGGTACCTCCCCCAACCCTGACTAGCATGTGGAGGTAAATCTATGTAATCAACATCATAACCTAAATGGAACTCTGCAAACAATTGTTTGCAGAAATATAAGGGTACCTCATCCTTTTGCGGCCATATATGATGGGCCGCCAACCATCTGGGATATATAAAAGGAGCTACTAACTGATCTATACATTTTGTGACCCTATATTCTCTAACCACTTTCTTTTCTATGTAATAGGTCCCAAACATGTTCTTAACCTAAGTAATAGTAACATCCCCATCAACTATCCTCCAACCGACAGTACCTGTAACAGTGCTAAATAGGCTATGGTAAAAATAATCAATAGATGAATCATCATATGGATTGTATTATTCAGCCTTCTGAATCATACTCATCAACTCTATACGAATGGAAATCAATTTCTCCCTATTAGGGAGGGTAGCACTATTCTGTAATGTCCTCTCTAACACAGCTAGAGTGGCATGCATTCTCATGATAGTCTCATGTCTGTGACTATCACGACTCTGTGGGGTATCACGATGGCCTGATGATTCTCATGAGGCCTGACTACCATGAATGTTATGGTATGAACCAATAGAAGCCATGTGATGTAGAAATGTAATATCTAGAGATAAAAAGTGCACTCGCTGCAAGTGGGCACATACATGTGTACATTCAGTAGGAAATAAATTTATATAGTACATGTGTTGAAAAAGAACATGTTTTTAAATTAAAACATACCTATACATACATATTTAGATTTTAAACAAATTCAATTTACATCTTCAACATGAAACATATTTTCAAACAAAAGTTTAGAAATTTTAAACAATGAAAATTGCACACCTACATACATGTATTAACATAAATATCTACATAATATATGTATGTACATCTGAACAAAAATATTCATGACATCCTCTTAAGCATAAATACATCAAAAAAGATTCCACATGTACATTTAACTTTTAAGTGATTTTAAGATTTTAATATATACAAATTGATTTATGTAACCTAGTACGTTTAAGACTTCTAGGGTTTTGTTATGTACTAATTTTGAAAGTTGTGTACGTAATGAAAATGTCTAGAATGATCAAGTTGTGACAAAAAAATTTTGGCACGTTCTCAAGTAATAAATATAGTCGTGTATCCTAAATTAATTCCCTGTAATAATTGCTTCAGATGACTAAAGACTAATTAGATTCATGAAACAAAAGTTATGCTTCTAGTTTACGTTTTGGTTAAATTATATGATTTTAGGATTTTAAGTTTACGTATAAATGTTTCATAATTTTGGATTTGGGTTTGCGTTTATGTTTCAAAATTTTGGGTAAATTATGTGTAAGTTTGAGTTTGCATTTAAGTTTGGGTTTGCGTTTAAATGTTTTTAAATAACATCAATTATATTCAACCTAAAAAAATTTATTTCTAGAAAATGAAGAAAAAAACAATGACATTACAATGCTAGATAAAAAAAATTCATTGTACATATATGTTTAAATACAGTAAAACATTTTTAAAAAAAGGCCCTACCTGGAACTCGGCCGAGTTTTCTTCTCAGCTCCAGATGCTCAATATTAGCCCCTCAATGTGAAAATGAGGGGCTAGGGGGCTGTTTTTGGTTTTTTAAAATGCTTCGCATACTCGACCAAGTACCTCTCGACCGAGACTCCCAGGCCATGTAGGCGCCACTCAGCACCGCGTGGCGCCCACATCAACTCGGTCATGTGGGACTCAGTCGAGTATAACGCGAATGAGCGCTCAAAGTTGTCCTAAGGGGTGACATATTATTGTGCGTTTACCATTACAATTTAAACAAACACACAAACATACACATTTACAAAATAAACACATTATGTATGAGGCTTTGCCTCTTCATTTAGGCGCAACCTTGGTTTCACTATCACACATAGGTTTGGCCTTAATTCTCCTAATAATTTAATATTCATAATCTTGGATATCTCAATTCAAATATTAGTAGTCCAAAATATTCACGCACATATATATATAATGGATGAAAATAGTATCAATTAAGCATATATCAAGAAATTAACATATTATCATAATCTAATCATAACTAAATTATCATGGAAACCAATTAACATATCAACAACAATTCCTCACGAAACACATGTACAAATAGGTGTACAAAGGTAATTAATTCACTTGATCACAATACAAATAGGTGTACGGGGGTAATTCACTTGATCACATAAATTTCAGTTATTTCTAATCTACTCTAAATCATAACTCAATATGAGTAAGGTTAATCAACATGAAATCAATGATTAACTGTATCATCATAATAATCATCTAAATCAACTTATCAAAATGCATGCATTAATGTACTATAACATCATCATCAAAATTACTTAAATCTACTAACCATGTCACATGCAAGAATGTATCATAACATCGTCAACATAAGTACTAGGATCAACATAGAATGAAATACATCATGTCAAATTATATCAAACCACCTATCTACTAGAGTCTAATCCATAATGTATCAAAATAGTATATCAAATATGAGGTCCATCATGAAAAATGTGTAATGCTATTACATGCTCAGGGTAGGGCCTCACACAATGCTTATTCGAAGGTTTCTTGACATAAATAAGGGTTTCCAACTTCATTAGTAGATAATAATGACAACATAAAAAATTTTAAACCCTTGGCACAAAATTTCAAATCGATTTTCCTACATAAATAGAATGAACACTTTCATTGTTACTTTCAAGAATTTGATAGCCTTGAAACATTAATTGTGGCTCAAATTGAAATTTGGGTGCCTTTCGATGCCTGCTGGGACTAAATTATTTTAAAACCCTCCCTTCTGGTTATTAAAGATTATGGGTTCTTGACGAACGAAAGAAACCTATAAATCTTTTGAGTAGTTGATCCAGCTAAGGATAGAGAATCCCCAAAGGAGATGTCAAATCCTTGCAGCAAGAGTCAACACAACGGAAAACAACAAGATACAATCAAGAGCAACATGATTGGCATCCAAACAACAAGTTTTATAAATCAGAATTTTTTCATACATGCCGAGTTGTAATGCCTTCCCAGTTTTGGCCAAGTACAAAGAGAACTCAATAAGAAAACCCAAATCAAACCTATTCCTAGACCTTCCTAAGTCTCGGAGCTATCCTCTAGCAGCTTCTCTGCTTCCTATCCCTTCTCTAGACCTCTTCCCTCTTTTTTTTATCCAAATGAGCACAAGCCCTAAATTTATACACAACCACCAATAGGTCAGCCTCAACCAACTTTACATATCCCAAGAAATGTGTTAAACCCAGTCGGCTTAAACCCCAATTAAATGCCATATTTAATCATTTCATAAGGAACTATCCAAAAAATCAAGTCGGCCACATATAGATCAACGTAGAAAATCATGCCATTCATCTCCACCAATCATAACAACAACCGTAACCTCAATCAATCGATTGGCTAACGTCAATAGAACCAGTGACATGAAGAACAACAATAACTCGCCAATGAATCCACGATAAATCATGTGAGACAACTCCAAAATAGTTATGATCATAGGAAAAACTTCCACATGACCTCTCAAACACCATATCACAACCGTACCCACTAAAGATCTACAAAACTCTATCAAGCCAACAATCACCCAACCGGTGACCAAGAACACAAAACAACTTAGTGCAACCAGTTATCAAGAACTCAACTGCCTGATAAACAATCAATAGTATCTCACAAAATACTCAACCAAAAGAAGCATGATCATAGAAATAGAATCTATGAACAATAAGGAAAAAACCCTTTTTACCGCTCCTCTTCAAGATCTCAACAGATTGATTTCTTGCAGGACCTCCAGAAAATTTCCTCAAACTAGGAACTTTATCAATCCAAATAGAAACAACTCCTAAATGATGCAAGTTCTTCAAGAACCCTAGATGCTCCTGCATCAGACACTCAGTGTAAATTGAAAAGTGTGTCTCACACTTATATGCCATAAGAAAATCACAACTCAACCACTTCATCTTAACCATCAGTTTCTCAATCCTCAAGGTCAAGAACATAAACCTCCACACAATAACTCTTGATCCTCCCTGATCTGATCTCCACATCCTCTACACCAAAACAGACCAAAAAATAAAACCTCTGTGAAGAACAAATTGATCAACAATAGAATTAAGCATAAGATCTACAAATTTTATAATCAGTTTCAACCCATCATCTTTACTCAAACCATACACCTGATCAACAACAAGGAACTCAAGGTGCTCACTATCAACATAAACCACCTCTACATCCTTCTCCAATTTAGCAACACAAGTAACAACATTCCCAGTCTGAAAATCCTTACTCACAATAATAGGATCAACATCTCTAATGAAAACCTTATCAACAAGGTCATCAATACCAACCTCCTCAACATCACCTCCAGAAAAAGGTAACTCTTCCACCTCTTCAGCAATCTCATTATCAATAACAAGATGCTCTACAATTTCCACAACAGATCTGTCCACCTGATCATGAAAACCATCTACCACCCCAAACTCAGAAAGGTCAGTGTATACCTCTTCAAAAACAACATCAAATTGTCATTTCCTCCTTTGAACAAGCCTATTCATAGGCCAATCAAACCTTTTTTTGATCAGTAAATGCCAACTGACATTACACATACTCAACTCTTCAAACTTATTGACAAAATCCTCAACCTTTCTCTCAAGTCTGCACATGATCCTTTCCTCTACCATGTGAAACTTTTCTATCAACAAAGCCACCAGACTCTCTGCCCAAAGATCAATAGCAATAAAAGATCCAATATTTTTGCGCAATCTAGCAACAACAGTCCTAATCTCTTCCAAGACCTCAGTCTTCAAGCCGGTCATCTCATTTCTAAAATTAGTCATCTCAGACTTGATTTCATCCTCCATCTGATAGAGGCATTCTTCAAAGAGTAAGCTTGACTCAATACTAGGTCTTTCCCTAGACCCAAAAGGGCTTCTTCTGAAACCCTAATCCAATGGTGGAACACTTGGTTCAACTACCCCATAATCCAAGAACCTCTCTACCAACTATGCTTTTATGCTTCACTGAATCTACAAGGGTAGATTCTACCAATCCTATGCAAATCACTCACAGATTCTAAAAGGGTTGTGATCACTTCACATTAGGTCATTTGAATCCATTCTTGAAGGTCTTGACTCAGAATTGATCCTTTCACCAATATAATTCCTAAAAACTAAGAATAGGGCTAATGGTTTCTTGTAGCCCTATCCAGTCTTCAAAACTGGATTAACTCACAAATTGTACAAACAAACCCCCAAACTATTATCATATTTGGACACCCTTTTGGAAAACTCAATGGATTTTTAGGTTTAGGGTTCCTCAGATCCTTTGTACAATACCTCAAAAGTCTTAGGGACTGTGTCCTTAAAAGTAGGGCTAATTGGCACAGTCTTTGGAATTCTTCTCATAACCAGATGAATTGGTTTCATCGGCCTCCACCATTTCTCTGAGGGTCCAATCACTTCCCCCAAACCATCCTCCAACCACTGGATTTCACTTTTCAATCCAACCCTGCAAGATACAACTCTCTGTTTCTCTTTTTCCCTAGTCGGGCTATTGCCAAGCTCGCCTAGGGAAAGAGCTCGTAATTCATCCTTAACACTTCCACAACTAAAACCAAAAGAAAAAGTATATACAAAGAATCCTCTTTCATTCCTCCCAGGCCCATTCACTTTCCATGATGGAAAAATCTTAGAGGAGTCATTCTTCTATGTATAGTCCAGAAAGGACAAGAGAACACAAAACTAAAAGAAGTTTTATTTACAACTACAAAATGGTACTACAAAATAAAAACCTCTACACGCAAAAATAGTAAAATACTACTAGAAGCTAGTTACATTGATAGTTTTCACAATTCGATCCATCTCTAAAGCTATGAATTAGAAAACAAAAAAATTGTGACTGTGCAAAGTTCTGCAACTTATCAATTGATTCAAAATGTAATGTCCAGTCATCCAACCCTTGTACAACACCAAGAAATTCCTTAAGTAGCCTTCCTTTTTCCAAGGTAACCATTCAAACTGATCAAAAACTAATTTTGGTCACAAAACAACTTTTTGAGAAAAGTTGTCGAGCAACTTTTAAAAGTTGCGAATGTTGGTCAAGCAACATTTTACATCTTTTTGAAATTTTTCTTTCTCATGCCTCCACCTCCATGGATGGATTAAAAAAAATTCAAAAATCATGTCTTAAGACTCAAAAAACCTAAAAATATCCCCCTAAGCATCTTGGTTGCCCAACCCACATTTTGACTATTTTTTTCAAATAGGGCATTGCAAAGGTCACTATGACCAAAACCACCAAAACTCAAACTTAAACACTCCTAAAACATTTTAAAATCATCCTAAACCTCCCTAATCTCCTTTAATAATTAAAAGGAAACACAACACAAAAATATGAAGGGCTTTGAACCCTAGGTGCTCCTACACCACCATCAGTTCAAGCAACCTAGAGTTCATTCTCCACGGCTACATCCTTCCAGATCTAAGGTGTAACTACCTCCAATCAGTGATCTATTCACCTACTGATCTTTTCACCAAAGATGATACCCTAACCCTTGCGAAATCCTAGTTCTCAAGAATAAATCAACAAGTAGTAACAAATCTTCCTATTGTCCACCTTGTGTAACTCCTTCGCTGATGCAAGTCAGATCCAACCTTTGCCACCTCACAACAACACCACAAGAATTCCACCACCTGATGCAACCAAGGATAGAGAATCCCCAAAGGAGACGTCAAATCCTTGCACCAAGAGTCAAAACAAAAAGATAAAATCAAGAACAACATGATTGGCATCCAAACAACAAGTTTTATTAATCATAATTTATTCATACATGTCGGGTTGTAAGGCCTTCCCAGTTTTGGCCAAGTACAAAGAAAACCCAACAAGAAAACCCAAACCAGATATATTCCTAGATCTTCCTAAATCTCAGAGCTATCCTCTAGCCACTTCTATGCTACCCAACCCTTCTCCAGACCTCTTCCCTCTTTTTTTTACCCAAATGAGCGCAAACCCTAAATTTATACGCAACCACCAATAGGTCGGCCTCAACCAAATCTAGACATCTTAAGAAATGTGTTAGACCCAGTTGACCTAAATCCTGATTAAATGCCACATTTTATCATTTCACAAGGACCTATCCAACAAATCAAGTTGACCACATATAGATTCACCTAGGAAAACATGGCATTCAGCTCCACCGATCAAAGCAATGACCACAACCTCAATCAATCGACCAATTAACCTCAACAGAACCAGTGACATGAAGAACAACAACAACCCACCAATGAATCCACCATAAATCATGTGAGACAACTCCAAAAGAGTTGCGATCATAGGAATAGATTACACATGACCTCTCAAACACCATATCACGACCGCACCCACTAAAGATCCAAAGAACTCCACCGAGCCAACAATCACCCAGCCGATGACCAAGAATACAAAACAACTCACAACAATTGGTTATCTGGAACTCAACCACCCGATAAATAATCTACAGTATCTCACAAACTGCTCTAATGACCAATAAGGAACAAACCCTTTTTACCTCTCCTCTCTAAGATCTCAACAGATTGACCACTCGCAAGACCTCTAGAAAACTGTCTCAAACTAGGAACTTCATTAATCCAAAAGAAGAAAACTCCTAAATGATGCAAGTTCTTCAAGAACCCTAGATGCTCCTTCATCTGTACTTAATAACCACAGTTCTCGGTAATTCTAAATTTGATCTCATAGTCTAATGTAAATTGGAGTTTTCATATTTTGCAATAATAACACACTGAAATATGAAGGAAAACATAGAAACAATCCTATGTAAGTAGTTATTATTTTGAATTTATGTGTATTTTGTGACTTAAGCTTTATATTTTTTCTATTTTGTTCATCTGAAAATGATTAAAAATTTTTATGCTTCTATTGAATCTGTTATGGATATCCAAGTTGTAGCTGTGTATGGCCAAGTATATTGTTTATGATCTATTTTAAATAATGTGCAAGAAGAAGTCACCTCCTCTCTCTGTATAAAATCATTGTCACTATGATCTCTCTTTAATAGATTCAAAAGAATCTTCTGTTACAGAATCAATGCACTCTGATTCATTCATTCCTCCTGTAGCTAGTCTCTATTCTTACCTGTTTGTTACATGATAATGGTACCCAAATAAATTGTCGGTGCTTGATGCTTATGTGGAATTCATCTCTATTTCATGTTTGTTATGGTCCCCTTGATTGTCATATCACTGAGTTTTCTTGCATTAATGTGAGATGTTCGTGGCTACACTTGTCATTAAATTTCTATTTATGCATTTATGGTTAGAATTTTACATCTTTTTATATGTAGACAAGATGTTACCTATCTCCATGCACCTAACATAGCACTTGATTCAATGAAAAACTTGTTGTTCCTTTCTTGTTCTTGTACTACTCTTTTGATTGTTAAGAATATTGGTTATTAAATGACTGACCTTTGATTTGATTCTATTGTATCATTACAGTGTTGTTAATAATGTATTTGACTATTAAAATACATTAGGACAATGAATTGAATTGCTCCTCATGTCTGCTAGATACCCTATGATTTTAGCCATAGACTTGATCCTTCTCTGAAGATTTGTACCTTTATGGGCCACTGCCCCTATGATGTTTTTATGTATCTTCAACTGGGAATATGTTTGTTTTTGGACAATCTTTAATGGCATATCATGTTGGACCATTTTGCATTATATATTCTATCTCCCTAGAATGTACACCAACTTATATTCTGATGATGTTCTTTTGTTGTTGTAAATGTATCTTGACAATGGTAAGCCTCCAAAGATGATCTTATCCAGGAATCCTCTCTAGTAAAACAAAATGACCAATACTTCTATGATTATTGATGCTCTAATCATCTCTGCTTCTCCCCTCATTTGTCTTTAAAAATGTGCTGAAAATTCACTCTTTGGTTTGCTATGACTATATTTTACAAGGATTTCAATTGTTTTATAAAGCACACTGTAATTGGCATTTTGAGAATGCCCTTTATCATGACTTATTGGTGGCATTGTATGGATAGGTAACATAAACAAGATATTTTAAATAATTCTTCTAGGGCCCGTTTGTTTCATGGAATTTGTGCATACTGGAATTGCCAATTCTGGAATTTTGCTATTCTCAAAATGAATTCTAGAATATGGGCTTGTCCTGTTTGGTTCACCTGGAAGATGAATCAGAAGATGCAGATTCTGCGTTTGGTTCCACAAAACTAGAATTGGACTTGGAATATTGTTTTTGCACACATACACATATACACACTCACACATGTGTGTATATACATATACACACATGTATATATACACACATACACACATATATTATTGGAATTATTGGAATGATGTACTGAGAGGGGAGGGGCGAATCAGTACCTCTAAAACTTTTTAAGTGGTTGGCCCATTAACCTTTGTGTCATCAAATTTGTATATACCTATCTATCTGTTCATCTTTGCTTGTGTATGTGAAGTCATAATATAAGTTCTTTACATATATAAACATTCAAGAAACATACATGAAAGTAAATAACACATAACACATGATATGATATCACAAAAAACTCCTGTTAGCAAGTAAAAACTACGGTGGGGATGTCTACCCACAAAACTTCACTATCTGCAAATAAGAAGGGAGCCAGTAAAGGCCTAAAATTGATCACTTCTGATGATCTACCCTATTAGGAGTATTAGAGTGGAGACCTATTAGGATCTACTTCATTTGAAGCTTTAGCAACACCGTTAGGTGTGCACTCTGTTAAGAGATTTATCAAAGAATGGTTAAGTCCACCTTCTACAAAAGGATTTCTATTGTGATGCACTTGTTAGAATGCAACTACAATATAAATGTTGATATGATAGTGAATGCAATCTCTAATTGCTGATAACGGATCCTAGATAGCTTACAATGTATATGTAATCACCTTGAGTGATTGAGTAATACCTTGTCTCTGCTCGTCAATAGCCTTCTTGTGTTGTTGATAACTGGTTTGATCTATTTTTGAACTTTGCATGAATTATTTTCTTTATCTTAGATGCTCTCCATGGATACTATCATTTATCAGTTGATTACAAGTCTCTCTTATTACAAATGATTGAACATCTATTTATACTAGTTTCTAGCTCTATTCTTGATTCACGCTTTTCAGATTAACTCTAGATCGAAGGTTTACAACTTAACCTTGATCTTTAGTTAGATATGTTTTAGATCTATTAGGATGATTTAAAATATTTACAATTTGCTTGCTTAACCCTCAAGTAAGTATTTAAAATAAGTAAAAACTCTATAAATAGAATTACATTACTTTATCTGACGTGTAAAGTCAAATCCACTTTTTTGGGTTCTTTAACTGACTGTCGGTTCTGATGGTTGGGTTTCTTTGTCAATCTGTCGGTTTTATCCTTCGTCGGTATTCCTTAATTAAGCTATTCATCGGGTATGCCTTTTCTACTCTGTTGGTGATGTTCTTAAAAACTATATCATCGGTGATGTGATTTAGAATCCTTTGGCTATGTCTCAAAATCTCTTTCGTTGGTTATGTCCTTTATGCTTTGCCATCGGTTAACACTATGACACTATTCGTCAGGAAATTCTATACTTAGCATATGTTATGATAACCAATATCACATCGTCGGGTATGCTATGTACTGTTTGTCGGTCATGTCTTATACCAATGACTTTTATCATGTTTTTCACTTAAGTATACTAATGGAAAAACTTAATGTCATCAATCTCTCCCTTTGACATTAGTATCAAAAATTTTTATGTGCAACATACTTGATATATTCATATGTACACCTATGTATACTTCTTCCTTATTCATTAAATGACTCCCCCTATGCATATGCTGGTAAGTGTAAGTTTATGTACATACATTATACATATCCTCCTTTTTTCTCCTTTTCTACTAAAGTATGTGCACATAGTATACATTCCTCCTTTTTTGATAATGAGGGCAAAGGTACTTACATATTTTCAAAAATGTGAGTGTGAGGCTTTTATTTCCTCCATCATCTTTTCCCATTTCTCCTTTAAACCCTCAAGATCCATGTGCTCAAGTGATATCCTCACATGCATGTCATATATGCTATCTACCACAGACATTTCTAGGGTTGAGATTGGATTTCTTGCATCTGTTATATGTTGTTGCAAAGTGGTGAGGTTTGGCAATATGTGAGCTTAAAGATCTGTAACCTCATTTCTGAATTGTGTCTTTGCATCCCATATCTCTTATCTCAATCTATTTGCCTATGTAATCTTTTCATGATGCAGCTTTATTATGTTTGCATCAGAGGTTAAACTTAGTGCAATGGCTGTTAGATCTGAATCTAGTTGTGACAGCTTTCCACTATTTTCTTTAGTGAAATTTTCTAATGTGCACAATTTATGAACTAAGGTAAGAGATTCAACAATCACAGGTTCTAATTCACTTGCTAGTTCAGATAGCTTTACCTTGTTCTCTGCCACTTCTTGGCTGATCTTCTCAACTAGTTTGTGTTGATACTTTATCTCTGCCTATTCTTCCATTGCCTTCTCTGCATCTACATTTTGATTTGTGATGGCGTTGGTAAGAACTGCTATTTGTTCCATGATTGAGATGTTATCTTCAATTTTTGTGTCAGGAACAAGTTGATGTAGTATGTCCCTAGCTTTATCAAGTGCTTGGGATTCCCTGTGTGCCTTTTTCATTTTCTCTTGTATATCTTTTCTCTGGCATATCACTCCAAACTTTTCAAGTGCTGTAGTATCTAAAGTAGATACATCCCACTTGGGTATTTCAATTACCTCATCAAGTGTTACCGCCAAGATATCTTTCTACATTACTGTATTTTTCTTCTTCTTTGGATAGGAGACTGATTGGTGTATTACCATTTGTAAACCTTGAGATTGGATTGACTTTGTAGGTGAGGGTCGAGAAGATGAAGCATCCTTTTGTTTTTGTTCAGAGTCCACCGGCTGGTTTTGTGAAGACATCTCCTCATTGGCCTTGGGTGTATCAACATATTTATCTTCTTTTTCTTTCATGTTTTCATCCTGCTTGACTTCTTCACTCTTTTCTTTCTCTCCATCCTTTCTCAATGTTTCATCTATTTTGTTATCTTCTCCTTTGTCTTTTTCAGTAGACACTTCTTGCTGAGTGTCGGTTGCATCTTTCATCATTGTATATGTATCCTTTTGAGTATTTGATGCATCTTTATTTTCATCATTTCCCATGTCCTTGGGCATATCATCATCTTTCTTAGATGATTTCTCCTGACTTGATTCAATATCAATAGCATCGATTAATATGTTCATGTTTGTCGGTGTATTGACTTTTGCAGTGTTAATAGTTGAATCCTGTCCGTCGGTATTGCCCTGTGCAACATTGATATCTTCATCTTTTTGCACTTCTTTTGCAGGGTCTTTTTCTGTAATGTCATTGACAATGTTATCCAACCATGATTAATCATTGATATCATCAGTTATGTTACCTTTTATTATCAAATATTCTTTGGTAACTTCTTCTTTACTCAAGTCAATATGAAGTGGACTTGGTGGATTTTGACTCTCCTCACTTTGAGTTTTTTCAAGAGTAATGTCTATCCATACTTCATCTACAACGTCAGTATGTTTGAGGCCTGCCGGATCACTCTCTTCCTTATCCAATTCCACAGATGAGTCATCTTGTATATCTTTAATGATGATTTGTTCCTTCTCCGGGCTAGCTTCCTTAGTGGGCTTTTTGAGTATCTTGCACCACTTCTTAATGCTATTTTAATCAAGATCAATTAGCTTCCCTTTGAGAAATTCATATGATCTCATTTTTGGTGAGAACTCCTTTTCATACTTCTTCATTATCTCAGTAATTTCTTCCTTCTTTGAATCAGAAGGCATAAGAGTAACAAGTACTCTTTCTCTCATTTCCTTTTCTTGATGTAGTGCAAATGTCCATCTAGCTGACAATCTCTCTGATAGTTCTCTGGGGACGTCATATTCTAAGAATTGTAGTGGAACATAATGATGTTTGCACATTTTAGCAATTATTTCTTCTTCAATCTTATTTTGATCCTCTGTACTAAATTTTAACCATTTCCTAATGTTAGGATCAGAAATAGACTGTGATTCTAAAATATTCTTGCATATTTGATCAATTGTTGTAGGGACCAAAGGTTCTTTTTCCTTTTGTATTTCTATATCAGCTTCATCCATAGCTGAGTCTTCTAGATCTTCTCGAGTTCTAGTCATCTTCCTCCTTTTGGTCTATTTTTCTTTTTGAGGAGCTGGGTTTCTCTTATATATCCTCACTTTTCCTTTCTTTAATGGTGAAGGAGTTGATTCCTTTGCAGTCTGGCTTCTTGTTCTTGAAGCGGTTGTTGTTTTTGCTTTCTTGGGTGTAGGAGGAGGTGGAGAATCTGACTATGTACCCTCTGAGTCATTCTTTTCTACTTCTTCATCGATAGGTGACTGTCCTTCAGTTTGTTCCTCCTTACCTTCTATTTCCTCTTCACCTTCTTCAGTAACTACAAACTTCTTGGTTAATTTTTTAACCATCTTGTCCTTCTTGTTTACAATCTTCTTGAAAACAAGATCTGTCTTGATCTTTTGTTTGGATTCCTCATAGGTGCCAAATCTTGCTTGCTTGTTGTCAATTGGTTCATTCAATAGTGCCTTGATGCACTCATTGGCTTGTCCTCATTTGATCTCATATTCTAAATGTGATAGCCATGACTTCCTAGGTACTACTGCTTGGATATAGGTAAAGTCTATATCTACCATAAAGCATATGTCCTCTTTGTATTCTTCTATCAAGCTTTCAGGTATCCTTGACCTAGCTTGCAATATTTCCTTAAGACTTTTGAAGTAATCATTCATTATGTCATCAAAATCAGTTCCTAGTGACTCTATATGCTCACATATCTGTATGGTTACAAGTCTTCTTGTATCCCATACTACTTTTCCTATGGAAGGAAAGTATTCTTCAAAGTAAAATAATATGCACATAATGAGGGAACCAAACTTACAAGTGTTTTTTCTTGAAGATCTTATGGTGTTCATGTTCTCCTCAAGTTTATTTAACAGTATCTCTGCAAGATCCATCTTCTTTCCTTGTTTGATGATTTTGTAAGATGTGCTCATAGCAGTGCTTGCTATGTTATTCATTTTGTTGTCCTGGAAGATCCTGTATCCTATCACACATGCACCAGACTTGAGTTCTTTGTCGGTGATAGTGCTAACCTTGAGACCTCTCTTGCCTAATTTTGCACCAATTAGCTTTTCTACTTCCTTCAGGGATGGGTGCTTGTGAGCTTGTGGTTTGTCAGTTGTAGGATATCTAGTAACTGCATGAATAACATCCTTTGTAATTCATTTTGGCTTATTAAGCCATAAAGTCTAGTTATGCATTCTGCTGAGGACTATCTATATCCACTCTATTTTGAAAACTCTGGGAAAGTGTAATGCATTTGTGAGACCTTTCACTTCCAAATGCTTGTGATCTTCTCTCAGGTTTCCAGCTTCATCACATAGTTCCCTGTAGGCATTATCTAGGTCTAGATCTCCCAATTTTGATATTTTGCAGTGTATATAGGACCTTATGTCTTCTACCAGCAAAACCCTAGGTGGGATTCTGGAGAATGCTCTGGGATTCTGGAGAATGCTCCAAAATCATCAGGTTGAGATGCGATTTCTGCGTGCAGCTTGTATTTAGGTTCAACACAAGTGCCTTTGTTGATAAGTTTGATCATTTTCCTCTTATCTTCTTTCAACTTCTCAACTCTTGAAGTTGATGCCATCGTGTTTCAGAAATTTAGGGATTTTCATAAATAAACAGTGTGGTTTGTGAATGTAGGTACTTACTGAATCTCTATGATTTCATGTGAATCCTCTGAGTGGTGTTAGAATCTTGCTGAGGTCGCTCTTCAATTTTCTCTTCAATTGCTCTGCTTAGCTTTGCTTGGTTGCTCAAAAATCGTGGGTGCAAAATGAGTTCTTTCGTTGGCTTTTTATAACTTTTGTGCCCTAAGTTGTCATTAATGCTCACCAACTCATCGGTATACAAAGACTGAGTTTTTCGGTGGAGGCATAAGCAACATCTTCAGTTTAAGAACAAAGTGTCGAGATTGCTAGCAACTTTGGTGAGTTCACCAAAGATTGTCGGTAAAGTGGTGACAACAACTTCTATCGACTCAAGGATCTTTGATATCCGTCAATTTACACTTAGTGACTTGGCTTTTGTGTAATGACTGATACATTCCAGTAAGTAGTGTTAACTTTTTTGTGTGTGTTCACCGATGCTAATTTGTACCCAGTAACCGATGATTGTTTTTCAATAATATTCACAAGTAACAATATAGTGCATCTTTAATAATGTTGATTTGTCTATATGTTCAATATGTAATGGAACCGATGCATAATATAACTTGTCATAATATAGTTCCATACTTGTGCAATTCAGTTGGAGATGGTGATGCCACCAGATCCATTGGATGGGGCATCATCATTTGTATTATTTTTTCCAGCACCTTCAGTGTTTGTGGCTCTTACCCACATCTTTTTCCTCATCTTCTTGATGTCATCAATGGTGTTTCCATTGGGATAAGTTCTAGTTTCTATCAGTCAATCTTTGTAATCTTTTATCACATGTCCAACCTTATGACAATGTAAACATGCCATACCTGGATTGAACCATCCTCTTGGTCTTCTAGTCCATTTTCTCATACAGTTGGCTTCAATATGACCATACCTTCCACATTTTGTGCAATTTACCCATGTGTTGTAGTCCCAAACGTATGAGTTACCAACTCTTCTTGGTTTGTAGCCATTATCAGGTTCTTTTGGTGTCCATGCCTTTTTGTTCTTTTTCCAGCACTCCTGATATGTATGTCCATTCATTTTGCAGGTAGGACAGTATTTGTCCATGTAGGTTTCCTTCCTTGGATTTTTCACCTTAGATCTGCATTCATGTGCTTTGTGTCCTTTCTTGTGACATTTATAACAATTACCAATGAAAGTAGATTGTGCTTGAGGAATACCTTTCATTTTGTTTCTGCAAATGTTTGAGGTGTGGCCTGGTTTTCCATAGTGATTGCATGACATCTTCTTGGTCTTTGGAGTTGCATAAACATTCCTTTGATCTGATTGATTAGATGATTCTCCATTGTCAGTGTACCCTATTCCTGTGTAGTTGTTGACTTTTCTTTGACCGTCAAGGAAATCATCCATTCTTTTATTGCTATCTTCAGCTTTCTTGATCAATTCATTGTGCTGATTCTAAATTCTGAGTTCATGCTTAAGTTTCTCATTTTCTTCTCTTACCTCGCCAATGATATGTATTCTTTCAATGAGTTAAGTATTTATTATGTTTGCCTCTTGACTCATAAGAATAATCTGATTAGTAATCTCATGATGATGATCAGTAAGTCTTTGAATCTCTATTTCTTTTTCTTGTAGCTTCTCTTTGATTTTCCTCCTGTCATCAATAGCCAATGTTCTCTCCGACTCAGCTTTTCTTGAGTCATTCATGACATCAATCATTTTCACCATCTGAGTCTCTTGACCGATTTGCAGCATCTTGATTTGCTCTGTCAGATGTAGATTGACTTCTTTTAGACTTGTGATCTCTTCTATTGATGTGTCTGAAGCTTTGCTCGTTGATGATTCAACATAGTTGAAGTAATTTGGGATCTCCTCTTCTTGATAATCTTTTTCATTAAGCCTAGTTGTCATGATCCTTCTTTCATCAAGCAACTTTATTATGCTTACTCTCGGCTCTTTATACTGCTCATAGTAAATTTGAATTTGCAACTACTCATTCTCAATAGTCTTGTCCAGTCTGTACTTTTCCATTGTGTGGATCTTTTCTCTTAAGTCTTTAAGCTTTTCAAGAAAGAGACTTAGCTCTGATACCAATTGTTGGAATTATTGGAATGATGTATTGAGAGGGGAGGGGTGAATTAGTACCTCAAATTTTTGTAAGTGGTTGGCCCGTTAACCTTTGTGTCATCAGATTTGTATATACCTATCTATCTGTTCATCTTTTCTTGTGTATGTGAAGTCATAATATAAGTTCTTTACATGTATAAACATTCAAGAAACATAAATGAAAGTAAATAACACATAACACATTATATGATATCGCAGAAAAATTCTGTTAGGAAGTAAAAACTACGGTGGGGATGTCTACCCAAAAAATTCACTATTTGCAAATAAGAAGGGAGTTGGTAAAGGCTTACAATTGATCACTTATGATGATCTACCCTGTTAGGAGCATTAGAGTGGAGACCTGTTAAGATCTACTTCATTTGAAGCTTTAGCAACACTATTAGGTGTGCACTTTGTTAAGAGATTTATCAAAGAATGCTTAAGTCCACCTTCTACAAAAGAATTTATGTTGTGATGCACTTGTTACAATGCAACAACAATATAAATGTTGATATGATAGTGAATGCAATCTCTAATTGCTGATAACAGATCCTGTATAGCTTACAATGTATATGTAATCACCTTGAGTGATTGAGTAATACCTTGTCTCTGCTTGTCGGTAGCCTTCCTATGTTTTTGATAACTGGTTTGATCTATTTCTGAACTTTGCATGAATTATCTTCTTCAGCATAGATTCTCTCCATGGCTACTATCATTTATCAACTAATTACAAGTCTCTCTTATTACAAATGATTGAACATCTATTTATACTAGTTTCTATCTCTATTCTTGATTCACGTTTTTCAGATTAACTCTAGATCCAAGGTTTACAACTTGACCTTGATCTTTAGTTAGATATGTTTTAGATCCGTTAGGATGCTTTAAAACATTTACAATTTGCTTGCTTGACCCTCAAGTAAGTATTTAAAACAAGTAAAAACTCTATAAATAGAATTACATTGCTTTATCTTACGTGTAAAGTCAGATCCACTTTTTGCGGGTTCTTTAACTGACTGTCGGTTCTGATGGTCGGGTTGCTCTGTCAGTCTGTCAGTTTTGTCCTCCGTTGGTTTTCCTTAATTGAGCTATTCATTGGGTATGCATTTTCTTCTCTACCAGTGATGTTCTTAAAAATTGTATCCTTGGTGATGTGATTTAGAATCCGTCGGTGATGTCTCAAAATCTCTTTCGTCGGATATGTCCTTTATGCTTTGCCACCGGTTAACACTATGACAATGTTCGTCGAGCAATTCTATACGTATCATATTTTATGATAACCAATATCATATCGTCAGGTATGCTATGTACTGTCCATCGGTCATGTCTTATACCGATGACTTTTATCATGTTTTTCACTTAAGTATACTAATGGCAAAACTTAATGTCATCATATATACACACATGTATGTATACACACATACACGTGTGCATATATACACATACATGTATATATACATATGTGTGTATATATACACATACACATATGTGTATATATACACACATACACATACATATATATACACACATGTGTATATATACACACATATATGTATATACACACATGTGTATATATACACACATATGTGTATATACACACACATGTATATATATATATACACATACACACACATGTATATACACACATATACACATGTATACACACATTTATGTATATATATATACACATATACACACATATATACACATACACATACACACATATGTATATATGCACATGTGTGCATATACATATGTGTATATATATACATGTATGTATATACACATGAGTGTATATACATACATGTATATATACTATATATACATATGTGTATTTACACTTGTGTATGTATATACACACATGTATATATACATCCTTATAGCAATATAATATACATTATTGACACAAAAATGAGAATGCATTTTCCTTCTCAAAATAATACTCTCAATTCCTATTCCACTTTTCAATTCCAATTCCAGGGTCTGAGGGGGAATTGTGGAATGCTCAAAATGACCCAAAATTAGAATTCGCATAACCCTATTCCAAATTTTGATTTTGGAAACAAACAATGAATTCGACAATTCCCGAATTTGAAAATGTCAATTCCTGGTCAATTCCGTAAAACAAATGGGCCCGTAATGAACTCTTGCTTGTTGTTATCTATTCATACAATTCATTCTGAAACATTCAATTTACCTCAATGCACTATTCTTGACATACTCATAGATGAAAATCTGTTGTGATATTTATGTTGCTCTTTATACACCTAATCCTTTAATCAGACCTATCACTGGATTTGAGCCTTCATGCTATAGTAAGAATGATATGTCCTTTTTTGTGCCTTCTGAGCTAATCATGAACAAAATATTTGTTATGCTTAATCAATACCATCTATTAAATAAAAACTTTGAACCTTAATGATATAATCCATGTGCCTTGATGAGCATTCACCAGTCATGATTTCATTGTGTTGGCTAAAACATTACTTATTTCCATATGATATTCTATATTCTTTTGATGACCATTGATATACCTTGTCAATTTATTGGTTCTGGACTCATATTTTATAACATATCATGGATACATGAATATATATGTGATGTCATCATACACAATAAATGGGTCTTTATAATACTACAGAGTTGTCTTTATTCTCACTATGTTGGCATTGGTACAATGTTCTCCTGCCTTCTTTTGACCTTAATATATAACTGATCACTTTGGCCGCATAACATCACTGTAGGTGCATCCAAAAATAATATATGTACAATGTTGTGGATGCATCTTGCTTGTCATGGTATCATCATCATTATATTAGATGGTTGTACATGTCTTTTAGAAATGATTACCCTGCTTTCAATCTGGCATTAGTGACCACTATTTGCTCATTACACTGTCCAATATTTCCCAAAGAATTGATATCAGATTCTTTTGTCATCAATCACCCTTTTAATGTAGATTCATTTAACTATAGGGGTGTCCCTGTTCATTAATCCTTGTTTTTATTTGTTGTCTTTTCTACTAAATCTGGGAGTATCATTTCATGTTGTGCTTTTGATTTTGAACTTTGAACCATGGTGAATGGTCTCCATTGATGAGTACTGCTCTGAACATCTTTCTTACTGAACGTGATCCCCTTTTCAGTTGATTTCTTGTATAACTGATACTTTTATTTATATTTCACTACCTATCATGGTTTAATGTTCTAGTAATGACTACATTTTGTATTGGTTTTTCTTACAATGTCTTGTATATATATGTACATATACATGAAACAACTCATTAGTTAAAACATGGGATTTGAATGCTTTCTTTTCCTCTGCTTTTTTGATTTTTGATTTGATGTGACTGAGTGTACTTGTATGGTAGTCAATTGTTAGAGATAGGGGTTAAGATCTTCCATTGCTCAGTGTTTGGACTAACACAAATTTTTACTATCTTGCAGGTACTTTGAAGACCTAGAAGCGACTCCTGGAAGCCATTTGCCCCAAGTGCAAGATTAGCAGTCCATCATTCCCACAGACAATGGTGAACCTTAACCCTTTCTTACTCTTGACCTCTATTATTTTTCATTTTCTTCTACGTCATTTTTGAGAGTTGTCCCATGGCTTGTGTGGGTTGTTCGTTCTGTTTCCTCTCTTGTAAATGAAAGAAAAGACTTATATTGAAAAAATGGATTTATAATGCTCTTTATGTAATCACTTTGCATATGAATATAATGATTTCTTTCATGAAATGAAATGAAACTTTTCCTTCCCTTTATGCATTTACTTTCAGTACAAAACAAAGAATCTGAAACTTTAAATTTTTTTAAAACGTATCAATGTACCTTTCACTAAGTTAATCAACTACCCAACTCTGCCAATTGAGCTGGATGCGAAAATTGGTAACAATTTACTAAGCCCATCTTAATGAATGTCAATCATCTATTTATTATCTTATCAGATATGTGCTAAACCCAACTTAAAGAATGCCAATCAAGAAAAGAATAGGATTATGAAAGCAATATACAGGGTTTTGTTTTATGTTTTAAATATAAAAATGTGATATGATAAATACTTAATTATGATCGATATCCATTATTCGTAATTAAATTGTCATTAGCTAGTATAAGGTAGACGTGAGTGAACATAATGACCATGTAGGCTGTGAATATTTATTTAAATTTGTATATCTTATCTAACTTTTTAAATATTCACTTTCAATCTTCACATAAAAGAGCACCTTGAAGTGTGATTGCATAGTATGTCCCAAGAAATGGATCCTCTCTATTTAACCTAAGTGGATGACAACAGATGAATAAAATATCTAGGGAACTAGACCCTAGAAAGAACTGCATATCCACTCACACAATTTCATAATAGTGCAATATTAAAAAATCAAACTATGAAGGCTCTGTGTGTTAAGTAGGCAAGCCCATCAGAGATGAACCCTCGAGACATAAGTTTGGATCTAGGTCTTGTGCTCCTAAGATTTTTTTTGAACTTACCATTCCTTCTTGTGGATATATGTACTCTATCCCTCCTTGTAAATCTAGTTGTAAACTACCTTCTATATGATTTAGCTAAATAACAATATGGCTTATCTTAAAGATAACGTAACTTATTATCCATTAATACTATGTTGTATATCTAGTTTTGTAGATGCTTGTAGGTACCGATAATGGGGTCCAAGGAAAATATGCCGCGATGAAATGCCAGAGAAACTTGGGAAGAAAAAAGGTACCTCCTACTCGTCAATTGAAAGAAGTAATTAATTATAGTTATAAGATTGATTCACTATTAACATAACTTAAATGATATTGTAACTTGTGGTTCTAATTAATATATTATATTCATGTATATTTTTTTTAAATATTTGCAAATTAGTTTAGTTTGGTTTAGATTAGATAGGTCATGTTTTTTATTAAATAAATAGGGTAAGGACCCTGATCCAAAATACAAAACAACATAACATAGAGCATCATAGAACCCAATACAACATTAAAGAAATGAACTACTAACCAAAAATTAACCAAGCTGATCAGTGCAAGACCCCAAAAAAACTAACCATCAACATCTAACCATAAAAACTATAATAGAAGTCTAGATGATAGAGGAGAAGACTATAACTATCAGTATAATGCTATTCAAGGCACATGACCCAACCAAAAAACAAAACAATTATATAACCAACAAAATCAAATAAAACAATAAACATCATTTTTTGGGAGCAAAGATAAGGTCCTAATTCTCTTGGAGTGCTACCAGAGATTCTTTCCATCCATCTTGGGTTTCAATGCTCTTCCTTTTTGGCAACGTTCTTGTCTTCATTGTTCTGACTGTTCCTCTTTACATGTTTCTTGATTTTGGATTGCCTTAATATTGTTGTCTTCATAATGCCATCAGTTATGAGAGTTAGGGAACTGATGGAACTCTCCATGTCTTTTATTTCTATATTTTGTAAAATCCTTCTTGTTTTGATTCTAGGCCATTCATCCTCACATGAAGACCAATAATCTAAACTTCTAGCTTGCCCATGAAGTTGACAGTTGTTGATTTTCTTACCTATTATCCTCTGGCATATTATTATTATCATCATCATCATCATGCAAACCCAGGAAACTTCTTTAGTCTCCATATCATTTTTTTTAACAATTTCCTCATTCTCTCTACAATTGTTATCTTCCTCTTGGAAACCCTCCTCATCCACCTCCCGAGATCAATCCTCTTTAATGTCAATCCTCTTGCTATCTTCTTCTTCAACATGTTTGAAATATTTATTAGATGACATGATATTTTCTTCATCCTCTAAAACCACCTTTTCACTCTTGGATTCAGGTCCAATTTCCTTTTGGGCAACCTTGACTAGACGGGAAAACCTTCAACCCTCAGAAAAAGTAGCACCAATAGCCTCTTTTTATTTATCCTTCCTACCTACCTTATTGCCATCAATTAATTTTATATTCACTCCTTTGTGTCTCAAGTCTTTGTGTTCCATTTTTCACAGTTTAGAGGACCCAGGGAGAGTATACGAGGTTTTTAATTTTTTTTGTACAATTTGTAGAAGTACATTTTCATGAGGAACAAGGAGGAAATCTGGCTCTTGTTTGATTTTTTCTTCCCCAAGGGATTTACCTCTTTCTAGGGAATGTGGCTTTCTTTCAAGGAGTTGAATCCTAGTTGAACTAGCCAAAGGATGGGAGTTATCCTTGAAGTTCATAGAGGGATCATCATGAGGATTTATAGCCAACACATACGTATATAAGGCCACAAGTAAATCTTGGCACAAGGGAGGGGAAATACCCTTTTCAATGCTCTATTGCAAGGATGTGAACAAATAGAATATCATATTTATCCTTTAATTATGCCTAACATGGTTTAAATAGGAAAATGGTAATCATGAACTGTCATGTTAAGTTGATGATCATGCAAGGCATTAAATTAGTTAATGTATTGTTTTGTCATTGATGTCAACTTAATATATTATGTATGGTCATGGATATACTGCAAAAGACTTCAAAGAATCAAAGTCTATGCTATTAGTAATACACCGACGGAGTGCACTCGACGGATAGAGGAAAAGAAAAAAGTCACAGTGATACCCAACGAACAAATGCACAGCATTATCGACGAGCAAAGTTACAGTGCTGCCCGATGAACAAAGCACAGAGTAACCCGACAAGAAGAAATATAGTGTTTCCCGATGAACAGAGATCACAAAGCTAACTGGAGTCTCACCGACGAAACAATCAGTTGTCACCGAAGAATAACTACAGTGGTGACCGATAGAATAGAGAGTTCAGAAAATGACAAAATATCTAGCTAGCAGAGCTAAATATAGACTTAATTGGTTGTCTACTTTGTTTTATTTGACTAGAGATAAGTGATTGATTTAAAGCTGATTTGTACAGTTGGTAAGAAGATATCTACGAGACAAATCATGAGTTATACTTTAAATCTAATAGGCTGGATTGTTTATCACGCCAAGAATCAAGAACCAAGAAATAATGAATATTATGTCTATATAAGAAACAAGCTTAATTCATTTTCAAATGGGATTAAGGGGAGAAAATAAAATAGAGGATGCTGAAGAGAAATTGATGAAGAACAACTTCATGCAGTGCTGATCAAACAAGCTGAAGGAAGAGCTAATGAATTCTACAAACACCGACGAACAGTGAGCACAACATCACAGAGTAGAAAGTAATGAGCACAAGGATTGAATCGATACATTGGTCAGAGAGGTAATGTACTTAAATAGATCTGAAAATTTGCAATTCAAGTTGCAATATGAATAGGTCATAGCGTTTCAGTTTAACCTTTGAAGCATCAAGTCTCTTAACCAAGCAGGACTTAACAGTCTTTTATATAGTGAGGTACATCTCAAGGAGTGCCAAAAAGGTTGATTCATGAAAGTAGCATTGGATTTTCCCAATACCTATTGACAGTCTAAGAAAGAGGTTGATTCAAGGATGGTAGCAATAGATGCCCGATACTAAGTGACAACCTCTATGTATAAAATCCTCAAACAAGGTCGCACTTAACAGTGTGTTTGTAACCTTTAACAGGGTTGGCTCCTAACATTGCTCACTTCAGAAGAGTCAAAATTTGGGGTACCGGTCCCAGTGGTTTTTTTCCTTAACGTGGTTTCCACGTTAAAATCCATGTGTTATGTGTTTATGGTTTATCACTTTACTATTTTACATTTCACATATGCATTTATGGATTGATTGGTATACTCTACTTATTTACTGAGTTTCGGTAAATAGTTATACCTCTTATCAGTAATCAAGGAGAATAAGGATTGACAAAGAAAACTGACAGACCGTTAATCATTATTAGTATTTCATGGCATGCATCTTGTAGGGAAAGGATAATCTGAGATTTATTGATTAGTGGTTAAAGTTTTAAGGATTAATTTTTGAGGCCACTGGTTCACCCCCCCTCTCAGTTATTACTAACAATTGGTATCAGAGCTTGTGTGCTTAGAAAGGAAGGTTTCAAGACCTAATCTAAAGATCACAAGATGAACAGACGAGATGTGCCCAAATTGAACAAAGAAAATTTTGCTTCATAGCAGATTAGAATAAGACTCCACTTATTAGGTATTGGTAATGATGTTACTCAATACTTAGATGCTAAATATTTGTTCCCCACATCAGCACCAACAGTTGAACAATTGAGAGAGAAGCATGAGCACAACTACATGATGATAGAACTTGCTTCCTCACTCCCCAGTGCTGAATTTGAAGATGTCAAAGAATGAAAAACTGCAAAGCAGATGTGGGACAAATTGAAAGTTGTACATGGTGGTGACAAAAATATTTTGAGAGTCAAGGCAGAAAGCCTTAGAGGAGAGTTTTATGATCTCAAAATGAAAGAAGGTGAAAAAATCACTCAGTACAGCACAAGAATCAAAGATGTAGTTAATGCTATCCGAGGAGTTGGAGGTGTACTAGAAGAAGATACTGTGGTAAGTAAAATTCTAAGAACCTTACTGCCTACTTATGCTATTAGGGTATCTTTCATTCAAGAAATAAGAGCAGTAGAAAATAGCAATGTTACTCTAGATAGTTTGATTGGAAGACTGATTTCATGTGAGGCCTCACCCCGAACCCCATCGTAGTTTTCCAATTTTTCTGCTTATGATAGATTTAGCATATGATACTTTACATTTTGGATGCACTATGGACCTTATGGATTTTATACTTTATGTCATGGATTGATCATTTGGGATGTTTGGACACATGATGCTTTATGATGCACCTTATGGACTATATTATGTTTTCTATTATGGACATTTATTCTAAGAAAATTGATTTGGAAATACATTATGATTATGTTATGGGTTATTGATGAATTTGGAAATTATTAGAAATGGATATTTAATTATGATAACATGCAATGTGAATCTTACCTTATGATTAAATGCTTAAAATGAAATTAATATATTCTTGTGATCTTAAGTAATCAACTTAGTATGTTGATGTTTTCATTAAGTTCTGAATATTGCTTATTCCTTATTATGTATATTTATCTCCTCGGACTACTAATATTTGAATTGAGTGTGCAGGTAAGAGACCATGGTATTTTATCCGAGGAACCAAACAAAGGAATATGTGAACTCAGTTTGAACCAAGGTTGCGTCTAATGAAAGACAAGACCTCGTTGTTTCGTAATTTAATTCGTAAATGTATTTGGTTGATTGTGGAAGTGTAGTCCTTAAATGTATTTATTAATTCTTTGTGAGTTTTTCCTAAGTGGATATGACATGGCCTAGTGATGTGTAAATGTTGTGTGTGTCATTTGACACTTGTATTTTGTACTTAAGGCCATGACATGTCAACTTGGGAATGGTTGTCCACCTACCTAGATTAGTATATTAGTGAATCCCCTTATGCATACCTTGGTTTGGGAGATGGGGGTGTGGTCATCTCATTGAAATTTCGAAATTACTCTTAAAGTGGACTTTTGGAGGGGTTAGAAAGTGTCTAGGGGTGTGTTGGGGTAATTTTTAGGTAGCCCACTTGTTATACCAATAGTTAAGGGCCATTTTAACCCTAGGATAGCCTCTAGTTGACCATGTGACCCTTCTAAAAAGTTGGTTTTCCAAGTTGGACGAAAATCAACTCTTGTGAGTCTTGACTTTGGGTAGACCACCCTTCCATATTTGTGCTAAGATATAATTCACCTTTTAGAAGTTCCCCTTTTTGGATCTATTTTTGGTAAGGTGTAAGAGTTTAGGGAAGAGGGACCAATTAGAGGACTTTCCTTCTCCCCGTGAGCTTTCTAGTGGCTTTTTAGTGGGAACTCTCCATGTTGGAAAGTTTGAACACCCACTCTCTAACTTAGAGACACAGCTAGAGTTGGTAATCTTGGAAGAAGAAATTAGGCTAAAAGGGAGCTCTTCTACAACTATCTTTCCTTAAGCTTAGATTCTAGGTTGGTGGACTTGTTGCAACTCTCTCTCTCTTATTGTTTTATGTTGATCTTGCAAAGGATGGATGTTGCTTGCGTTCTATGACTTATTGGAGCTATGACCTTGTTGTTATTATTATGTTGGTATTATTGCAATGCTTTTATTTTGTTTTCTTTTTATATGTTGTAAATAGGAGTATCAAGGCTCACTCACCCTTGGGAGGAAAGAGTAGCCTTGGGGGTGGAGGAGTTTTGACGGCCCTTGGTGTAGAGTCTCTCCTCAAGGAGGAGAGGGAAAAAGCATGGAGTATGGGCTCCATGAAGCCTCCCTTATTGTTATTTCATTTGGGGGTCATAAGGGTATGTTGTTGTTCTTGGTTGATAATGTTAAGGGAAGTGTTTGGGCAGCCATGTGAGGGCTTGCATATTAAATGTTGGGTTTGGCCTTCTCCCTTGGGTATTTGGTCCACTTCACCCCATGTAGGATCTTTGAGTGATCCATTGTGAAAGCCTTTGGGAATGGGAGTTTTATGTGATTTGTTTATGCTTCTCTTTATTTTTATTGTTGCATGATTGTTTCCCACCTTTGTTTGGTTCCCCAAGCTCGGGGGTGGCCTCATAAGAGGCCTAGGTTGGATGGAGAGCAGCCCATGGTTTCTAGTTTTCCCTTGTCTTGTTCTTTTTGCAGATTTGAAATTGGAGCCTTATTGAAGCTTGGAATGAACTAGGGAGAGAAAGAGACCTATTTGCTATACACATATGTAAAGTCATGATCTTTGTCTATCTATATATGCAAGATGAATAGAGTATTGTTAAATCCATGTGGCTGATTTATGTATTTCTTGAAAGCATATTTGAAAGAAACCATTAGTATTGACAAACCATGTATTTGTATTTGGCTCTTGATTAAATGAAATTTATTTTCCATGTTAAGATAGACATTGTGTAAATCTTGTTATTTTAAGTTCCTTATTATTACAAAAATGAAGTTATGCAAGACCACTAGTTAGTTAATCTTCAAATTGTCTTATAAATGAGGAAGTTATATTGAAATATTAAGAAGAAAATAGAAGTTAAATAAATCGAAATAAATACATATTTAAATCTGTTATTGGAAAATGCATAACTGCTGTATTTAAAAATCTGTCGTTTGTAAATGTTTATACTACTATATTTATGCTTATTTAAGTACATCTAAATAAAAGGGATACCTCTATGAAATCTGCATTTCCTATCCTTTTAAAAAATATATATATATTTCTATATATCCATGCATTTCATGAATGTTGTTTTCTTTTGGACAAAATGCCGATATTAGACACAAAATAAAATACAAAGATATATATATATA
>MU225001.1:3071312-3092783 GCA_018584345.1 Thuja plicata | reverse complement strand
GCGCTTCCTTTAAGGAAGGCGGTGGGAGGGGAGGGGTTTAACCCCCCCAGCCGCATTGGGACTCCCCACAGCCGCGGGTTTAAAACCGGGGACTGTGGTGGAGGTGGTGGCCGCGGCTGCCACTCTGCCGCTCCACACCCAGTGCACCGCCGCCACCCCCACTGCATTTAAAACGCCGCCGCCATGTAATAAATCGCCGCCCACTGTTTAACGCCGCCCCACTGTTAAATGTCGCCGTCTCCATTAAAGCATTCGACCTGCAACCCCTTTGATATATACAAATATAAATTTTGTATATAAATGTATATACATTTATATATAAAATGTATATGGCAGCTCCATGTAAAGAAAATTCTCAGCTTTCAAACCTGTAACAATGTAGAGACTTAGAGCAAAAAAAAAGACATTAAGATTTCTCTTAGGGTTTGAGAAGAAAAAAAAAGAGTAGAGATTAGGAAGAAGATTTCAACAAGTGACTTTTTTGTCACTTTCTATTTTTGAGCCTAACCCTAATTTCGAATTAGGGTTAGGGCATGGAAATTGTGGGAGGGAAAATATAATATTGATTTTTTTTAAAAGAGGGGGCTTTTAGTGGGAGGTTTTCCCATTGTTCAGCAAAAGATATTTTAAACTGTGTTATGTAAAATTAAATCCTTTTTAACTATTAAGTTGATTTAAGAAAATCTATTTCTTTGGAGGATGTAATAGTTTAATTTAATTAATCTCTTCTTAACTTTAGAATAATAACTTATAGTGGATTTATGGGTTGAATTGCGACAAATTATTTTATGTAATTAACTACTAGTGTGGTTTAGTAAAATAAATTAATAATTGATCTATTGAAAAACTATAGTTCGACATTAAATTGTTTTTGATCTTTTAACTAGTTTATCTAGCCTTAACATTTAAAGTTATAAGATTCTCTATGAAATCAGATTCAACATAGCCAATAATTAAACGATAATTAAATAATTTAATTGAGAAATTCTAACGCGGAAAATCTAATTAAAGTTTTTTTTTAAACTTAAGGACTTATAATGTTATTTTTATGTGGCCAGTATACTGGTCATTATAAAAATAATGTTACGAAAGTGCCTTGTCCTAGGATGTTTTAAATTACAATATCTTTAAGCTATCAACCTACCAGAATTCTGATCGTCCCTAGAAACTAAGCTTAGGGAGTCTCCCTCTCCACATCATCAAACTCTATTAATATAAGAAGGGGATGACACGCCAATTTCATAGAACCTTACCCTGCAATAACCTTGAACGTTAGTCTAGATTTAACCCTAGGGAAATATGTAATTGTATAACACCTTGTGTAACTTTTTCTTCCAAAGGCGACCTTGGGTTGAGGGAGGTTGACACATAGTCATGATTCCCCTTGACCCTCTTGGCCTTAATGTTATCTTTCAAAAAAAAAGTTGTTGCGTTTTGGGCGCGAAATTTTTGGGCATGACATTTCATTTGAAATGAATAACTTTGATAATAGTGTCTTACCAAATATAGAGTCTTCATTCAAAACTTCTATGAGAATAAGTAAATCAAGTCAAAAAAATGCTATGAGAAAAGATAGTGATGGTGAAAGTGAAGAGGATGATCTTGATGAAATTGAAGCACTTATGGTTAGAAGAATGCAGAGAGGCAAAGGTAAATACAAAGGTAAATTACCACTTGTTTGTTTTAATTGCAAAGAGATTGGACACTTTGCTACAAGATGTACTAACAGAAGAAAAGATGACAGAAGTAATGACAGATCATTTGAAAAGAAGTCTAACAGAGGTGATTACAGAAGCTACCGACAATCAGAAATAAGAGATAACCGAGACTATAAGGACAAAGAAAAAGAGGCCAGTTACCTAGATAAATGCAAAGATGATGACACTGACACTAAATTTGATGAAGACATCGAGACGGTGTTTGTAGCAGTGAAAGATGATTTAGATGATGATGAGGAAAGGTATGTAGAAACAACACTCATATCTAAGGTTAGTAAAAATGATGTTTGGATCATAGATAGTGGCTGCGCTCACCATATGACCAGTGACAAGCAAAAGTTTGAGACTTTTGAATACTATAAAGGTGGTTCAGTAAGAATGGGTAATGACACACCTTGTCCAGTTGAAGGTAGAGGAACTATTATGTTGAATAACCAGATAAAATATGAAAATTCTTATTGGGTAAATGGATTGAATTATAATCTATTGAGTGTTTCTCAGTTGAATAATTCAGGTCACAAAGTAGCATTTGAAAATAAGAAGGCAAAGGTCTTCAATAAATCAACAAATCTGATTGGTACAGGTGAGCAGACAAAATGTAACTTATTCTATCTGAATGATACTGACTCCACTTGTTTGATTGCTACAAACGAAGACATATGGCTGTGGCACAAAAGATTGTGTCATGTGAATTTTGACAACATGGTGAAGATAAGAAGAAGAAGAAATGTCAGAGGCTTACCGACGATGACCAAGCTCGACAACATCATGTGTAAGAATTGTCAAAAAGGTAAAATGACAAAGTCTAGTTTTAAAAGAAAAACCCATACATCTGATGATATTCTAGAATTAGTCCATACTGATCTATGTGGACCAATGATGACAAAGAGTTATTATGGAGATAGATATTTTATTCTCTTTGTTGATGATTACTCTAGAATGATGACAGTTATGTTTCTAAAAGATAAATATGAAGCATTCAAGATGTTTAAATGGTATAAGGCTATGGTAGAGAAAGAAAGTGGTAAGGATTTGAAATGCTTAAGGTTGAATAGAGGAGGAGAATTTATATCAGATGAATTCACTAATTTTTGCAATGAGCATGATATAAAAAGACAAGTTTATGCACCAAGAACACCACAACAAAATAAGATTGCTGAGAGAAGGAATAGATCCATAGTTGATTGTGCAAGAACACTGATGATAGAGAAATGCATCACCCAAATCTTCTGGAGGGAAGCTGTCAGTACTGTTGTCTACACATTAAACAGAGTACAATTGAAGAAGGACACAAAGAAGACACCTTATGAGCTTTGGTATGGTCACACACCCAATGTAAGTTACTTCAAAATCTTTGGTAGTCAATCTTATATCTTAAAAGATGATAAAAATGGAAAGATTGACATCAAGAGTGATGAAGGTATCTTTATAGGGTATTCCACCAAGAGCAAGGCTTATAAATGTCTTATCAAGGATTTTAACAAAATTGTTGAAAGTGCAAATGTGAAGATAGATGAATTTGCAGAAAAGAATGAGCTGAAAAGCACAAAAGAACCAGAGGACTACAACAAGTTTGTATACTATGAAGAACCTAACACTCTACCCGAGCAATAGTGCTTAATTCCAGAGCAACAGAATGTTGTAACCGACAATCAGGCTGCTAATACCGACGGTCATGATAATAATCAACATAATGTGCAAAGTGATGAAGAACAGAATGAAGGACAAAATGATGATCATGATGATAGACAAAGAGTTGAACCAGTTCTTGCCAGATATGTAAGAAGGAACCATCCAGAGATCCAGATCATAGGAGATAAGAAAGCTGGTACAAGAACAAGAAGTAAGTCTCTAAACACAAGTTGTTTAATTTGTGAGTTTGAACCAAAATCTGTCAATGATGCACTTGATAATGAAGAATGGATAAGTTCTATGAATGATGAGATTGAGAAGATTGAGAAAAACAAGACATAGTCACTTGTGCCAAGACCAGATGATAAGAATGTCATCGATACTAAATGGATATTCAGGAATAAGTTGAATGAGAATGGAGAAGTCACAAAAAACAAAGCAAGACTAGTATGCAAGGGGTATGCACAAGAGGAAGGTATTGATAATGGAGAGATCTTTGCACCCGTTGCTAGGCTAGAAGGTGTAAGAATACTACTTGCTTATGCTGCATTCAAAGGATTCAAGGTATACCAAACGGATGTCAAGTCTGCATTCCTGAATGGAATACTTGAAGAAGAGGTATACATTGAGCAACCAGAAGGGTTTGTCGATCCAGACAAGAGAAACATGGTATGTAGACTTCACAAATCCTTGTATGGATTGAAACAAGCTCCCAAAGCCTGGTATGAAAGACTTCATTCCTATCTTATAAGTATTAGATTTGTAAGGACTAGTGAAAACAGTAATCTTTATTTGAAGGAAGATATTGATGCTAACACTTTGATTTCTAAAATATTTGTTGATGACATCATATTTAGAGGCAATGATATGCTATGCAAATCATTTGCTAATGAGATGAGCAAAGAATTTGAGATGTCTATGTTTGGAGAGATCAATTTCTTTCTTGGTCTACAGATCATGCAACAATGCAGAGGTATTTTCATTACACAGTCCAAATACATTAAAAAGGTCCTGGAAATATTCAAGATGGAAGATTCCAAACCAGTTGGAACACCGATGGCTACTGGATGTAAGTTGACAAAGGAGGACAAGACATCAGAGGTAAATCAGACTTTGTATAGATCAATGATAGGCAAACTCATGTATGTTGTACACACTAGACCAGATATTGCACATGCAGTAGGAATAGTTGCAAGATTTTCTGCTAACCCCAGGGAATCACATATGACTGCTGTGAAAAGAATTCTAAGGTATCTGAAGAATACCAAGGAATATGGCTTATGGTATAGAAGAGAAGGCAAATTTGAACTTAAGATCTTTATCGACGTTGATTGGGATGGAAACATTGATGACAGAAAGAGCACAACTGGAGGAGCATTCTTTATGGGTGACAGACTTGTCACATGGATTAGCAAGAAGCAAGGATGCATCTCTTAATCTACTGCAGAAACAGAGTATGTTGTTGTTGCTGCAAATGGTTCAAATATTGCATGGATCAAACAGTTACTGGAAGGCATGCATATGCAAATTCTAGAACCAGTAATTATCTACTGTGACAATACCAGTGCAATAAACATTTCCAAGAATCCAGTCATTCATGCTAAAACAAAACATATTGTCATCAAGTATCATTATTTGAGAGAACAATTTTAGGCTAAGGAAGTGATACTTGAGTATGTGCAATCAAAGAAACAATTGGCCGATATCTTCACCAAGCCACTACCCAAGGATACATTTGAATACTTGAGGAAGAGACTAGGGGTCAAACCCTTGTCTACCAGTCAGTAAAATGACTAGAAGGCTGCATCAGCCTACATATTATCATAATATCATTCATGTTGATGCAAGCAAAAAGATGAACTTCAAAGCTACATCTATATACAGACAAGTATATATCATCACCGAGCACCAGAGCATATTGTTGTATTGCTAATGGATAAGGGAAATTCAAGGAATATATTATGGATAGAGAGAAAAGATTGCTTGACATTAATGTTAGATATTTGTAAGATCTTTTGTTTGGCATTGTTGTCAAAGGGAGGGAGATTATCCATATTATCACATCCTTCTGAAAATTCTTCAGAAAATGGGAGAGAGATTATTCGTTATCACATTACTCCAACAGGGAGAGATTATATCCTTAGGGAGATATCCTTAGGGAGATATCCTTAGGGAGAGAGATTGTCAGATTGTATGGAAAGATTATACAAAGGGAGAGTTGCTGACAAGAGAAAAATATATCAAAAGAGAAGAATAGTCAAGGGAGAGAAATTGACTCAAAAAGAGAACACAACACATCAGAAGACAAAGAGCTGCAAGAATCATATCTAAGCTAAAACAGAGCTTACCGATGGTCAGACATTTTTATCCGTTATCAGAACAAAATGATTGGTAGTTTGATGAATCTTAACTATTGTATTAGAAATAGTATAGTGTGATAATATAGTATGTTGCCATCAATGCCAAAGGGAGAGATTGATGACATGTAACTGATTAAATATTTGAAGATGTTAAGTTGATGATCATGCAAGGCATTAAATCAGTTAATGTATTGTATTGTCATTGATGTTAACTTAATATATTTTGTATGGTCATGGATATTCTGCAAAAGACTTCAAAGAACCAAAGAATAAAAGTCTATGCTATCAGTAATGCATATAAGTAATGTATTCACAAAGTGACTATATACACCGACGGAGTGCACCCGATGGACAGAGGAAAAGAGAAAAGTCACAGTGATACCCGACAAACAAATGCACAACATTATCGACGAGTAGAGTTACAGTGTTGCCCGACGAGCAGAGCAATGAGTAACCCGACAAGCAGAAATACAGTGTTACCCGACGGACGAAGATCACGAAGCGAACTGAAGTCTCACTGACGAAACAGTCAGTTGTCACCGACAACTAACTACAGTGGTGACTGACAGAACAGAGAGTTCAAAAAATGACAAAATATCTAGCTGGCAGAGCTAAATATAGACTTAACTGGTTGTCTACTTTATTTTATTCGACCAGAGATAAGTGATTGATTTAAAGCTAATTTGTACAGTTGGCAAGAAGATATCTACGAGACGAATCAGGAGTTATGCTTTAAATCTAATTGGCTGGATTGTTTATCACGCCAAGAATCAAAAACCAAGAAACAATGAATATTATGTCTATATAAGAGACAAGCTTAATTCATTTTCGAATGGGATTAAGGGGAGAAAATAAAATAGAGGATGCTGAAGAGAAACTGGTGAAGAACAACTTCATGTAGTGCTGATCAAACAAGCTAAAGGAAGAGCTAAGGAATTTTGCAGACACTGATGGACAGTGAGCACAACATCATAGAGCAGAAAGTATGGAGCGCAAGGATTGAATCGATACATTGGTCAGAGAGGTAATGTACTTAAATAGATCTGAAAATCTACAATTAAAGTTGCAATATGAACGAGTCATAGTGTTTCAGTTTAACCATTGAAGCATCAAGTCTCTTAACCGAACAAGACTTAACACTCTTCTATATATCAAGGTACATCTCAAGGAGTGCCAAAAAGGTTGATTCATGAAAGTAGCATTGGATTTGCCCGATACCTATTGACAGTCTAAGAAAGAAGTTGATTCAAGGATGGTAGCAATAAATGCCCAATACTAAGTGACAACCTCTATGTATTAAATCATCTAACAAGGTCGTACTTAACAGTGTGTTTGTAACCTTTAATAGAGTTGGCTCCTAACAAGGCTCACTTCAGAAGAGTGAAAATTTGGGGTACCGGTCCCAGTGGTTTTTTCCCTTAACAGGGTTTCCACGTTAAAATCCATGTGTTATGTGTTTGTGGTTTATCACTTTACTATTTTACTTTTCACATATGCATTTCTGGATTGATTGGTATACTCTACTTATTTACTGGGTTCCGGTAAATAGTTATTCTGCTTATCGGTAATCAAGGAGAATAAGGATTGACAAAGAAAATTGACAGACAGTTACTCATTATTAGTATTTCATGGCATGCATCTTGTAGGAAAAGGATAATCTGAGATTTATTGATTAGTGGTTAAAGTTTTAAGGATAAATTTTTGAGGCCACTGATTCACCCCCCCTCTTAGTTATTACTAACAACTCCCTTGTCTCTCATGTCTTTGTGTTCCATTTTTCGCAGTTTAGAGGACCTAGGGAGAGTATACGAGGGTTTTAATTTTTTTTTGTACAATTTGTAGAAGTACATTTTCATGAGGAACAAGGAGGCAATCTGGCTCTTGTTTGATTTTTTCCTCTCCAAGGGATTTACCTCTTTCTGGGGAATGTGGCTTGCTTTCAAGGAGTTGAATCCTAGTTGAACTAGCCAGAGGATGAGGGTTATCCTTGAAGTTCATAGAGGGATCATCATGAGGATTTATAGCCAACACATACATATATAAGGCCATAAGTAAATCTTGGCGCAAGGGAGGGGAAATACCCTTTTCAATGCTCTATTGGAAGGATGTGAACAAATAGAATATCACATTTATCCTTTCATTATGCCTAACATGGTTTAAATAGGAAAATGGTAACCATGAACTGTCATATAACGACCCTCTTAAGTGAAATATTGCATAATAGATTTAGTATGTCATACCCATTTTGAAACCACTCTGGTTGGTCCCTATCTTTAAAGAACTTGACAATAAAGGTCTGATGTTTCCCTGTGCTTTTCTTCACAATTCCCAAGTCATCACATTCTAACATAGTCACATTTGCAATCAACTAGGAAGTCACCATGAATGGGAGACTGCTTATGGTCACTTGGCCTTTAATCCAAGAGTTGGAGAACTTGGAAGTCAGAGTATTGTTGTATCCTTACATGACCTGAAAGAAAGACATGTCACAACTCTCGCAAATATGTCCCAAAGGTCTTTTTTTTTGGAGCGAGTCACAATTAACTGACTTAGAGCGCTTCCTTAGGCCTCCTATTGTATCCAACCTACATTTTATAGAGCTAAACTTACGAGCTTTACTAGAAAACTCTTCCGTGTTCTTTTGTATTCAAATACAAAGCAACTTTACCAGTCTTAGAAATACTTAATATAGTAACTTTTAAAGCCCATTGTCGTAGACCATTAATTAGTGATGACAATAATTTGAGTTTGGAGTTCTCTTAAATTTTGAGATATGTCGTATCTTCGCTTCCTTTATCACGATTGCTAGGTTGTGTTGTATCCATTAAGTGTCTAAAATTAGGCATGATAACAAAAATCAAATGTTTTTTCGTCACATATGATTTCTTATAGTTTTTTACACAACTTGATCTTCAAAAAATTATTTTGCTCAGTAACTAATAATAATACATCGTTATAAAAGACTATGAAACTTAATTGATGATAATCTCCCTAAAATTTAGAAAAAAAAGTTAGCGTCTTGTATATTTTACAAAGGCCTTTGAAATTTAATTGAAAATGATCTTTGTTAAGTTTGTCTAAAATTCTATAATTCAAAATTCTTAAAAAATATAATTGAGGAGGAATACAGGCATCAAGAGGATATTCGCAATGGCGGCCGAATTTTAATATCGATGGCAAACACAATGTGTGGCTCTTACTGGGATGAGTTTGATTGATAATTGGGATATTGTGGGACTATATCATGATTGATAATTGGGATGTTTGTATGCTTCGTATCGATCATCATGGTAGGGCAAAGATAGTAAGAATAAATAATGGCCGAGAAAATTTCTCTTCCTTGTCTGAGACCTGCACCTGCTCCTCCCAAAAACGTCTTCAATCCAAAAAAGATATCTCCTCCTCCAGCACCTCAATCTGATGCACTTCCCATACTTACCCTCATCGAACTTATCAACAACACAACTGATTCTTCATCTCATGCTACCCAACCCAAATCCAATGCAAATCCTCAATCTAAAAAGATCAATCGAAATCTTACCCTTGAATCAAGCTCAGTCCCCAGTTCTTCACCACTCATTAAAAACGATCCCCGTTTCACCAAAATTGCTACCGGTCTCATTAAAAATGGCACCCAAGTCATTCAAATGGACAGCCAATTTGAAAAGGATGCGGATTTTCTACTGCGCACCAGAGAAAACGATACCCAAGCAGAAAAGGGCTTTAATTCGTTGATGGGTTACAATGTTCCAGATTTGAAGGACATCAGCAACGGAAGTAAGTCATGGAAGAAGGAACTCTCAGAAACCGGTAAGTCAAATCTCATGTCTATTCTCGAAGAAAATAGGAGAGTGCATGATATCTTAGATATGGCACAAGATAAATTACTAGAAGGGGATCTTATGGCAATCTTAATGGGTTTGGAGGGGTTCAAAAACTGGCGGAATGCTCTGGGTGTTTTCAAGTGGATGAGAAATCATGAAGCCCGCAAACCCAATGGACAGGAAATTGGGCTCTTGCTGAGTGCTCTGGGAAGGACTTCTGAGTTTTCTAAAGCAAGTAATCTTTTTGATGAGCTTCTGCTAGAAGGTTATGCAATGGATGTTTATGCATATACTGCTATGATTGATGTTCTTTCCAAGTCTGGCAAATACAAGCAAGCAATTTCTCTGTTCAAAAGAATGCAGGAAGATGGATGTGAACCTAATCTCGTCACATACAATGTAATGCTTGATGTGTATGGGAGGGTGGGCAATTCCTGGAATAAAATCCCTTTAGTTGTTGAAGAGATGAAAAGTAAGGGATTTAAACCTGATCTGTACACCTATAATATCGTAATAGGTGCCTGTGTACGAGCAGATCTGCATGAAGAAGCAACAAAGATCTATAAAGAGATGAAGGCCGAGGGATGTGTTCCCTGCGCTATAACATACAATTCTCTTCTTGACGTGTATGGGAAAGCAGGGTTGCATGAAGAAGCTCTGATCACATTGAGGGAAATGGAAAAGAATGAAGATTGCCGACCAAATGTCATGACTTACAATGTATTGATATCAGCTTACTGTACAGCTGGCTTCTATGATGAAGCTGCTGCTTTGATGGATACAATGGCAAGCAAAGGAATTAAGCCTGATATTTATACTTATACAACTCTGATATCTGCCTTTGGCAGGGCAGATAGAGAGGAGAGAGTGCTGTTACTGTTTAAGAAGATGAAGAGCAATGATTGTCGTCCAAATACATGTACATTCAATGCTATTATTGGTATGTATGGGAAGAAGAGAAAATTCAAAGAGATGATGCAAGTATTTGCTGAACTGAGATCTGCTGGATGTACTCCTGATAGAGTCACATGGAATACCTTGCTGACTACGTGTGCAAGAAATGAAATGCATAATTCTGTCGATAGAATTTATAAGGAAATGATAAAAGCTGGAGTCTATCCTAACCGAGATACGTTTAATGCCTTGATTAGTGCTTATGGTAGATGTGGGTCAATCAGGCGTGCTTTGGCAACATATAGTTCAATGTTGGAAGCAGGAATTGCTCCTAATCTTGTGACTTACAATGCTATTTTGAATGCATTGTCTAGAAAAGGGCACTGGAAGGAGGCAGAGGCTGTTCTGAAAGATATGAATGAAAAAGGCTATAAACCAAACGCAGATGCTTATGCCTCATTATTGCATGCCTATGCAAATGGTGATCATTTAGACCAATTGAATGCTCTAGCAGGAGATATACAAGCAGGAATCATTCATCCCAGTTGGGTACTCCTAAAATCAGTTGTGCATGCATATAGTAAATGTAATTTGTTAAAGGAGACAGAAAATGCTTTCTTGGAACTAAAAAGACGGGGGTTTTCCCCAGACTTAATTACATTCAATATGATGATTTCCACGTATGGGAAACATGGCCTGATTGATAAAGCTCTTGGAGTTGTAAATAGTATGAAGCAATTTGGGTGCAAACCGGATTTGGTGACATATAATTCCTTGATTAGAATGTACGGTAGAGTAGGAAATTGCAAGAAGGCAGAATCTATCTTAAAAGATATGCAAGTGACTGGCATGAAGCCCGATGTTGTGTCCTACAACAGTGTCATCAGTGCATACTGCAAAGAGGGTCTCATGCAAGATGCTTCAAGGATTTTCTCTGAAATGATGGATTCAGGAATCCATCCTTGTATTATCACTTACAATACATTTATTACAGCTTATTCTAACCTTGCAATGTTTGAAGGGGTCAAAAATGTTCTTGACTACATGAAGAAACATGGTTGCATGCCAAATGAGCAGACTTATAATGCCATTACATATGGTTATCGTAAAGAGGGAAGACTACATGAAGCATATGATCTTGTTAATGAAGTTAGACAAAGTGATTACATGGCAAGGAAGCACCAAACGGAACTTTATAATGTATAAAGTTTTAACCAGTAGAAAACACATCTTTCTATTTAGGCCCTTGATTTTATGCATTAAGAGCACCCTATGATAAATGCATTGTTTGGATTTCCTAAATGTAAGAGCAAGAATAATGCCCTAAGTGATCTCCAAATTTGTGTGTATGATGTGATTTTCACCAATTTCATATTGCAATTTATTTTTAACACAAGGGCTTCACAGTAGAGAATTCCGAAGTAAGTCTATGTCAGGGAAGGTATGCTGTTCTGGATCCTCCCTGTACCAAACAATTGTAAAAACATTCCCTAAATGAAAATATCTGTTTATCTGGTAATCATCGTGTGCATTGTTACATTTAATTATATTTTATATTTCTGCAATCTTGTAGTGCAGAATCAGTAGCAAACACGATTCAGATCCCAGAGATTTTCAAGGGACAAGATGGCTGATGAGAACTAACCATGTTACAAATTGCAAGAAGTGAAGAGCAAGTGCTAAAGATGCACTAAGTAAAACAATACATACTTATTGCAAAAAAAAAAAAACAAAGAAACTAGACAGCAAAGAAATGAACGAAAACTACATAGATAATATCAAAGAAACTAGACAGCAAAGAAATGAACGAAAACTACATAGATAATATTTATTAACTGTAGTTCAGTACACACTAAAATGAGTTCCTTGATTAGCATGTACGGTATAGTAGGAAATTGCAAGAAGGCAGAATCTATCTTAAAAGATATGCAAGTGACTGGCATGAAGCCCGATGTTGTGTCCTACAACAGTGTCATCAGTGCAAACTGCAAAGAGGGTCTCATGCAAGACGCTACAAGGATTTTCTCTGAAATGATGGATTCAGGAATCCATCCTCGTATTATCACTTACAATACATTTATTACAGCTTATTCTAACCTTGCAATGTTTGAAGGGGTCAAAAATGTTCTTGACTACATGAAGAAACATGGTTGCATGCCAAATGAGCAGACTTATAATGCCATTACATATGGTTATCGTAAAGAGGGAAGACTACATGAAGCATATGATCTTGTTAATGAAGTTAGACAAAGTGATTACATGGCAAGGAAGCACCAAACGGAACTTTATAATGTATAAAGTTTTAACCGGTAGAAAACACATCTTTCTATTTAGGCCCTTGATTTTATGCATTAAGAGCACCCTATGATAAATGCATTATTTGGATTTCTTAAATGTAAGAGCAAGAATAATGCCCTAAGTGATCTCCAAATTTGTGTGTATGATGTGATGTTCACCAATTTCGTTTGCAATTTATTTTTAACACAAGGGCTTCACAGTAGAGAATTCCGAAGTAAGTCTATGTCAGGGAAGGTGTGCTGTTCTGGATCCTCCCTGTACCAAACAATTGTAAAAACATTCCCTAAATGAAAATATCTGTTTATCTGGTAATCATCGTGTGCATTGTTACTTTTAATTATACTTTATATTTCTGCAATCTTGTAGCGCAGAATCAGTAGCAAACACGATTCAGATCCCAGAGATTTTCAAGGGACAAGATGGCTGATGAGAGCTAACCATGTTACAAATTGCAAGAAGTGAAGAGCAAGTGCTAAAGACGCACTAAGTAAACAATACATATTTATTGCAAAAAAAAGAAAAAAAAGAAACTAGACAGCAAAGAAATGAACGAAAACTACATAGACAATATTTATTAACTGTAGTTCAGTACACACTAAAATGAGTTCTGTAAATGAAACCTGAAAGAAGAGAGATGAAAATTTTGTAAAAGATTAGAATTTCTGAAATAAGAACTGCATTAATCCAACATTTTTGAATCCATCATATAGCATATGATATATACCTTAATGTCAAGATGATGGAATTGTTGGGATGTTGAAGCATTCCCAGCTGTTACAAGGAAATGTGCCTCTAATTGAAAAGGGCACCTTAGAGGAAATTGTGTAGGTGAGGATACTTGCAGAAGTTTGAACTTATGCAAAAATGATGGAACTGTTGTTGCTTTGACGCAAGTTGGCCTGTTCAGATTAGCCTGGCATGTTGATGATCAAATTGGAGTTGGCATAAATGCCGCCATTGTCCCGGTACAGCATCAATGTCCTTAGTTGGCATAATTGCAGTGTTTGACACAGTGAATGCTGGACTGAGAACTGGTTCAAGATTGGGTCTAGGTGTTGAAGTTAAGGTTGGCGCAAGTGTGCACAGTTGAACCTTGCAAAAAGTGTTTGCAAGGGTTCCATCACTGCAGGTTACACACTAGAAAGATGGATTTGGAGTAGAGGTTGAGGGGGTGGAATTTGTCTCAATAAAAACATTGCTAAATGGAGAGATTCTAAACATTGCGTATTTATCCAAACTTTTAACTTCAACCTGATCGTTTGCTCCATTCTTTCTAATTAGAAAAGCAAGGAAAAACTTATTCTAGATTTGCTTGTTTGTGGACCATTTGGCATTCATCGGCAATCACTCACTTTGGAAGTGAAATAAAGGGGCAAGGCCCTTATTGGATGTGCTTCGACCCACTTATCATGATTCAATTTTTGATCAATTGGAATCATAGATTCAATGTCAAGTGGTGCTTATGTTCCGTGGTATGAATTGTTGTAGATTGGCTAAAATCAGGGCAGTAATTTCTGAATGATGAAGATCAGATGCTAACAAAGTTAACACAAAAGATGAAGGTAAAGATTATTTTTTCCAATCTGCTTGGTGATTATGTAGGGACCAGACCAGGAGTCAGGAATCATAGCATCAAAGCAGGGATCCAGTCCTAGTCCCTTTGCTTTCCAGAACTCAAAATGTAAGACCGAATTTATGGGCAATAATCCTATGATACTTAAAACTTATAAAATGTTCACCGAGGCTGATATATTTTACATAGCTGGATGAATAAATAAATGTGAGTTAGTTCATTCACTTGTGTCGACTGCCTATGCTGTTGAAGGGACCTGTGAATCATTTTATGATAGTCATTTGGTAACTTTGTGTAGTATCCTTTACAAAAATTGTATAGCTTACTGCACTTAAATTTATAAACATCACAGCAGACTAAAATACTGTATTTGATTACCAACATAAAACTGGATTATACAATTAAAAAACATAATGCTATCATGCCAAACCTACAACACACATGCTGACTTGCAAACAACTATCCAAGATTGATTGACTGTGTGCTGTGTACAGATTTGACAGACCATGAAATACTTCCCAACAATAAGAAAGAGAATATCTTCAGCGCAACTGTAGCCCGTAGATGAGAATGTTGAAGGGAGCCAACCGGGTTTCGTCCTCCGGTTTTGAGATTCAAGGAAGTTTGTCCTTTAATCAGTTATAGAATACTAATGCAAAAATATAATAGCAAAATGGGAGACCAATGTAACAGCCAAACACCTCATTTTGTGGCACAAAAGGGTCCAAATTCCTACACACCCATAATTTAAATAAGAAATGATATTAAAGTCCAAATCTCACCATAACTCAATGCTCCCGTTCCGATGGTTGAACATAACTGCCCTATTTGAAAAGTCAATTTGTAAGTCACATAATGCAAAGTCAAAAAAGTGAAATTTGTAAGTCACATAATGCAAAGTCAAAAAAGTGAAAGTGACGAAATTAAACAGAAAATACTAATAACTAGGACTTGCACCGATAGGAAGTGCAAGGGAATCACCGATAGGTGTTTGAGTGGAAAGTGTAAATGAATCTTTACATTATATAAGGTAGTGTATAATAGTGTAGATCTACAAATATGTACAATTTTGTACATAATTTTGGTAAACCCATGTATTTATCTAAGCCAATGAGATTTATTTGAAAAAATAACATCTATTTTGGATTGTTCAACCAAATGTATTGTTCAACAAAATGTTGAAACTGAACTGTAGTATGACACCCCAGGTTTCTTTTTCGAAATGCTTTTGAATCCTCTTTGTTATTTTGTTTCTCAAACACATTATCAAGGGCAGAGGTGACTAGATCTGGCAAAACTTCATATGATTTATACTTTGATACATGTTTAGCTCTTTTTCCAAAGCTCCCAATTTTTCACAGGCAAGGAGGATGCTGGTTATAGTTGTGGGATTTGGCATTATACCTGTCATTTGGATTTGTAATGCCTCTTCAACAAATCCATTTTTTTGGATATGCAGCAACAATAATCACTTTGACATAATCTATTAAACAATCCACGTTTCAAGTCATTAACATACCTATCTATCAACAGAGTAGTAAAAAATTCAACATCTAACATAGTTGCTTGGAAAGAGTGGTTTTGGGGCAGTTTACAAGGGGGTTCTACCTAGCAAAGGGCTAGAGGTTGTTGTGAAGAGGGTTTCACATCAATCTAAATAGGGGCTGAGAGAAAAAAAAAATCTGAGAGTACTAAGACATGAATATGGTTTTCTTAACTCAATTTTAATGTGCGAGACCTTTGAACCTTAAAAAATATTAACAATCTTTTCCGAAACTTCAGAAAATGCAGGGAGGAAGTGCGATTTTTGAAACTTCAGAAATCGCAGGGAAGAAGTGCGATTTCCGAAACTTTGTGTATCCATAAAAAATTGCAGGGAAGATGTGCGATTTTCAAAACCCTATGTATCCATGAGAAAGCAGGGAAGAAGTGCGATTTCTAAAACCATGTGTTTCCATCAGAAAATGCAAGGAGGTGGTGCGATTTACGAAAGACTGTGTATCCATAAAAAATTGTAGGGAGGTGGTGTGATTTTTGAAAGACAATGAATCCATCAAAAACCACAGGGAAGAAGAGTGATTTTTGAAACTTTGGAAAATGCAGGGAGGAAGTGTGATTTCTGAAACTTTGGGAAGTGTCGTCAGGAAGTGCGATTTCTGAAACTTCAGAAATCGCAGGGAAGAAGTGTGATTTTCAGAAATTGCAGGGAAGAAATGTGATTTCTAAAACCCTGTGTATCCAATAGAAATCGTAGGGAAGAAGTGCCTTTTTCGAAACCGCGTGTATCCATTGGAAAATGTAGGGAGGTGGTGTGATTTCTGAAAGACTGTGTATCCATAAAAAATCACACGGAGGTGTTGCGATTTTCAAAAGACTGTATCCATCAGAAATCGGAGGGGAGAAGTGTGATTTATAAAACCTTGGAAAATGTTGGGAGGAAGTGCAATTTCTGAAACTTTAGAAAATGCAGACAGGAAGTGCGATTTATGAAACTTCATAAATTGCAGGGAAGAAGTGCTATTTCTGATGGATACACAGGGTTTCAGAAATTGTAGGGAAAAAGTGTGATTTCTAAAGCCCTGTGGTGGTGGTGTGATTTCTGAAAGACTGTTAGTCCATCAGAAATCACAAGGAGGTGTTGTGATTTCTAAAAGACTATGTATCCATCAGAATTTGCAAGGAAGAAGTGTGATTTCTAAAATTTCAGAAAATGCAAGGAGGAAGTGCAATTTCTGAAACTTCAAAAAATGCAAATAGGAAGTGCAATTTCTGAAACTTCAAAAATCACAGGGAAGAAGTGCGATTTCTGAAACCTTGTGTATCCATCAGAAAATGCAAGGAGGTGGTGCACTTTCTGAAAGACTGTCTATCCATCAGAAATTGTAAGGAGGTGGTGCAATTTACGAAAGACTGTTGTAATAGAAGAAAGCTCCCTTTTATATGAAACTAGGGCACAATCTTCGAACGAGGCCTACATAGGATAATTAAATCACCATTAAAGCCTTTTCCCCTAGGAGAGGACCTATATTAAATATAATTTAGGAATCCACGCTTCGGAGCTCAAAACAGCCGACCCAAAAGCGGGAGAGAACTTTTTGTGAGGACTGACATCCGGGAAACTGAAAGTTCCCAAGGTTTGGACCCTGGGACAGGGTCGAGGTCGGCCCTGTCCTAGGATAGGGCCGAGGTCGACCCTATCCTAGGAGGTCGACCCTGTCCCTGAATCCCAGAAACACAGGTCTGTATCCTAGAATGCAGAAATCAGGTCAGAAAATGGTGGACAGAAAGGCAGATCAGGGGGGATGATGCAGAAATGGGAGGATGATGTGATGGAGGTCAAATGCATCCCTTAAGGAGGGCTAAATGCTCTTAACATGGAAGTGCTTCCATTTTAAGATGATACATTAAGCCCCCACTTTAGCGAGAGTACGGAAATCGAACATGCTCCTGGTAAAGTTAGAAAAAAAAGATCCTGGTGGATTGCAACAAGGTAGAATATCACTAAATCAGGGACACTAGCCCCCCCAAACTAAGGATTCTAACTCAACATACATACATAAAGATATGAAATTAAAGAACATTCAATCATAGAGAACATACATGACTACATAAGTAAGACAAGAACAACACTATCGATAACATAGCTTCATGATCTAATCCTACTAACATGAAAGCAAAAGAGAAAAAAAAAAAATAGAAAGTGATTACCTCGCCTAGTAAGATGCCCACCTTACTATGAATCACCAAGGAGGGAGAGCCCCCAACAGGTTCACCCATAAACTGTGCTTGTAATTGTAAATGCGTCTTTTGACGGCTTTTTGAAAATACCCATAAATCCACATTCTTGTATCACTATGGAATATAAAATGCGTGTCCATTCAGGATTTAGCAACTTATGTGTGTTACCTTTCAAGGATTTAGCATATCATAAAGTAAAAAGGGTGTGTATCTCTTCAGGATTTAGCAACTTATGTGTGTTACCTTTCGAGGATTTAGCATATCGTAAAGTAAAAAGGGTGTGTATCTCTTCAGGATTTAGCAACTTATGTGCGTTACCTTCCGAGGATTTAGCATATCGTAAAGTAAAAAGGGTGCGTATCTCTTCAGGATTTAGCAACTTATGTGCGTTACCTTTCGAGGATTTAGCATGCTGCAAAATCTAAATAAATGTAAACTATAGTACGAGGGAGACCCTATATATGCCCCCCTCCTTATCATGGCTACCCACTAGGCATGATAAGGAAGAGGAAGAGGATACCTACTTCACACAGTAAGGAGATATCCCGCTTTACAACAATGTATACCGTATCCTTAGCGAAGAGTATTGATCCTTGCATCTAAAAACATAGATAATCGTGAAATAGATATATCATTTATGGAAAAAGGATCCTGAAAGAGGAAGAGATCTTATCAACAAGAGCCCTACCATAGAGGAGTGCTTAAGATAAAATGTCATCTTTGAAAAGCGAGAGGGACCCAAGATTCAATCATCAAGCCCCTTGTAATGAAGAGGATGGGGAATCTTGGAATGAAGGATACAAACTCTAACCAACAAGCAAGGGCAAGAGTTTATAGAGAACATAATTTTGCAAAATAAAGAAGAGGTAATGACCTAGGACAATCACCTCTCCAATAAGAGGGTATCAATGGTCAAAACATAGATCTTTATAAGGAAAATAATGTTTGCTACATAAACAAATGCCACTATGTTAAGGAAAGTAGATCCTTAGATAGAGGTAGAAGAAGAAAATACCTTGCCCCCCAGAGATGACGGCAAGGGATATAAAAAATTATATCAAAAAAGTTTATAAAGATAAGAGATAGCCTTACACAACAAATGTCCTAGAAAGAACATCATGAGTGAAGGAAGTTATAAGAATAGAATGCAGAGAGAATAACCAATTATAATCAAAACAACATTCATGCTAAGAGAATAATGGATCCTATAAGATTGAAAGAGAATACCTCTTGCCCCCCAGTGTAAGAGACAAGAAGAAAAACATAATCTAATTTGGAGAAGAATGAGGGGAATGCCCTATGTCAAAATTATGAAGAAATTGCAATACTGCACGGGAATGAGATATAATTCCCAAAGCAGCCCTTTGTCTAACATATAATTTGAAATGCACACAATCAAGAAGTAAATGTTTATTACTATAATGAAAGGGACATCTATATTTAGATAAAGCATTTTTGGGAATAGGTTTAAAGATTTCCTTCTTGGAATTCATTAGCTGGACATACACTCTTTTAGCCACATCTTGAGGAGTGCCAGGATGATCTAAAGTAGGTGTTGGAAGAAGAATATCAAGAGGAGGACGATAGTTAATACCAGCCACATGAAATTGAGAAGATGAATAACCTATACCATGCATATCATGTTTAGGAGATACATTGATCGGGTTTTTAATGCCATGTTCATTAACACCAAGCCCTAAACCCTTAGAACGTTGTTTATCAACCATAGTGTATCCATTAGTATACCTATCTTGCATAGCATCTATGGGAGATGATTGATTATGATGCTCATGAGAGAATGTTGTGTAAGGTGGAACAATGGTTTTAGGAGAATTTTCTTTGGATTTTCCTTTATTATCACCATGGATAGGATAAAAAGGAGAAGGTAAATCTAGAAATTCTTGCACATCCTCATCTTGTACCATAGTTTGAGCCTTAACAAAAGTATGAGAGGAACTAGGGATGGAAGATGGAAGAATAGGAGTAGGATTATTAGAAATGATTGGATTAGGAAGGGTAGGAATAGGATTAGGAAGATTAGGTAAGGGGGTATCATCTACCAAATTCTTCACATAATCCAAAAGAACAATAAGTCCACTACACAAATCCTTAATTAAAGTTTGAAAGTAGGGACACTAGTATTGGTCAATCTTAAAATAGCATAGGCAAGTGAAACATGAAGGTTAACAAACATGATAAAGTGGATAATACTCTCATAGACATCATAGGTACTATAAAGAGATGCTAAAAGAAGCATAATGAGAAAAATAGCCATCCACCAAAAGAACTTCATAATGAATGAAATGCAAGAAGTGTTTTTATAAATGCAAATTGTAATCTAAGATGTAAATCTAACACCGAAGAGAAGGAGTTGTCTATCGTGGGTTCACCAAAATGTAATGTTGTAAATAGTGGTTAAGGACAAGATGTAAAGATTGGAAAGGGGGTTTGATTGATTGATTAATTGTTGTTTGGTTTGATTAAAGTTTGTTGAATTCCTTAACCCTATTTCACATCTTACACTTAATTGAGTTTGATATTGATTGTATATTGTGATTAGGGGAAGATAAGATGCTCCTTTCTTTCACCCTCAAATACACAAATAGGAGATCCAATTTGATCAACCCAAGTAGAAGGGTTAATGCACAAGTGAATCAACTATTTGAAAAGAGAACAAGAAAGGGGATCTTAAATTCTGTAAATTGATTGATTAAAATTGATTAGTGACAGTAATTGACAAGGGATAGGAGGAAGAACTAACCTTACAAAACTGCAGATCAAAGATTGTTGTTTTCTGGGGTCTGTAGACTGTTTCTGGAAATGCTAACAGTTGATCTCGAACCGGAACGCAGAGATGAACAAAACCCAGAAATATTTTTCCAATCTGATGTCGTCTTATGAAAAAGGTCAACCCTGTACCACAAATGCCAACCCTGTCCTGTACAGATCTGAAAGTGTCCCTGTTCACGCTGTCCGAAAGAAAACTGAAAAGGGTATCCAGATCTAGTCTCAGATCTACAGTCCCGAACCTGTACCTGCAAGAAAAAAGGTTTGTTTGTTGTGGGGGAGAGGTTTGCCTTGGTCAAACCCCAATTTAGGAATTAACCTTAAAATCAATAAAGTATAGAATGCTAGCAAGTAGTAGAATTGAATCTAACAATGAAGCTATGATATTCAATAGATATGTTAATATAATTCAAATGTACGCAAATATGTAAGTATGAAAGCATGGAACTTTAAAAACCATAAACCTTCATGAATGTATGCTTGAAATCCACCTTGGAAGGATGATGAAAGAGTTTTGAGAATGCACAAAGGATCTTGAAGGAAGATCACACCACCATCATGGCTAGATCTAGGGTTTGGAGGATAAATCTTGAATGCTTGAACCAAATTCCTTCAAAGGCTTGAGAGCTTGAATCCTTGATCTTCAA
>MU225001.1:3046141-3071262 GCA_018584345.1 Thuja plicata | reverse complement strand
GATCTAGGGTTTGGAGGATAAATCTTGAATGCTTGAACCAAATTCCTTCAAAGGCTTGAGAGCTTGAATCCTTGATCTTCAATGGAGGACTTGAATGCTTGAGAGGAAGACTTGAACACCTTCAATTGCTTGAGAACATGTAGAACAATGGATGCTTGAACTTTTTTCTTGACTAGAGTGCTTGTGCTTAGAAAACTTAGAGGAAATGAGAGGAGAAAGCTCCCTTTTATATGAAACTAGGGCATAATCTTCTAAGGAGGCCTACATAGGATAATTAAATCACCATTAAAGCCTTTACCCCTAGGATAGGACCTATATTAAATATAATTTAGGAATCCACACTTTGGAGCTCAAAACAGCCGACCCGGAAGCGGGAGAGAACTTTTTGTGAGGACCGACATCCAGGAAACTGAAAGTTCCCAGGATTTGGACCCTGGGACAGGGTCGAGGTCGGCCCTGTCCTAGGACAGGGCTGAGGTCGACCCTGTCCTAGGTCAGGGCCAAGGTCAACCCTGTCCTAGGAGGTCGACCCTGTCCTTGAATCCCAGAAACACAGGTCTGTATCCCAGAATGCAAAAATCAGGTCAGAAAATGGTGGACAGAAAGGCAGATTAGGGGGGATGATGTAGAAACGAGAGGATGATGTGATGGAGGTCAAATACATCCCTTAAGGAGGGCTAAACTCTCTTAACATGGAAGTGCTTCCATTTTAAGATGATACAACTGTGTATCCATAAAAAATCACATGGAAGAGGTGCGACTTTTGAAACTCAGTATATACATCAAAAATCACAAGGAGGAAGTGTGATCTCCAAAATTTTGAAGAGTGGATCCTGGGGGCAGTTAAGTACTTTTGGTTTGACTGAAAATTTACAACAAAGGTTGCAGATCATTCTCCGAACATTCCCTAATGACAGGTATAGGCCCACCCACCTTGATTCTTTGTCTTATATATACATATATACATATATTACCAATGGTAGTATCCCTAAGAAAAAATGTGCTATCATGGATTTCAATGATTGCAGGATATGCATAGAATGGATTTGTTGAAAAGGCTTTAGAAGCTCTCAAAAAAAGGAAAGTAGGTGTAAAGCCTAATTCAATAACCCTTTCCAACATCCTACCTATCTGTGATAAAAGAGGAGCCTTGGAACATGGTATGGATCACATGCATGGACGAATGTAATGATTGCAAGATTTGCAGAAAATGGATTTCTTGAAAATGTTTTAGATACTTTAAATCAAATACAATAAAGAGGTATAAAGCCAAATTATTTTATAGTGTCCTCCCTACCTGTGCAAAAATGGGAGCTTTGGTATAGGCTATGGGCATGCATCAAATCATAAGGGTATGGATTTTTATCAAATATTATAGTTAGAAAAGCTATAGTAGACGTGCATACAAGATGTGGAATCATAGACAAAGCAACTAAATTTTTTAATAGAATCCCTCAAACTTGAAAGAGATAACATCTAAAAGAATGAAATGAAATGGTTGTAGGATGTGCACTAAATTAATTTTGTACGAAAGCTCTCAAAATATTTGAATTAATAAAGCACTCTAGAACACATCCTAACATTGTAATCTTTGTTTGTGCTTTGTGTGCACACAACCCTACAGGTTTAGTGGATGAGGGTTGTATATACTTCAATCACATGATTAACCCATAGTAAATTATATAGTTATCGATGAATAGGTTTGCATGGTTGAATTTCATGTCCATGTCGACTAACTTGTAGACACCCTAAACCTTATAATTAAGATGCCAATTATACATGTGGTGGTTGTGTGGACGTATTTTCTTAGTGGGCACGTAGATTATATATGAATATAAATTGATTTTTTCAAGCACTACTTTTTTAATGGATCCTAAGAATGGTGCAACTTATGTTCTTCAGTAAAACATCTATATTAAAGTGGGTAGGTGTGTGAGGTTCAAATAATGAGATTGATAAAAGAACGAAACTGAAAAGAGATGTAGTTGGATTGAAGGCCATAAAATGGAAAATGGTTTTTGTGCAGGAGACAAATCACATCCACAAACAAAGGAGATCCATGCAAAGTTGAAGAAATTGGCTTCACAAATGAAGACAACAGGGTATTTAAAGATTCAAGACCCCTACTTAATGTTGTGGAAGAGAAGGAAAATGAATTATTTATCAGCCACCATAGTGTGAATTTAGCATGCTACATTTGGTTTGTTAAACATGACCCCTGTAACAACTATCAAAGTTGATAAGAACCTTTAAGTATGCCCTAAATAATAGACCATGTCTAAACTCATCTCCAAGATTGTTGCAAGAGAAACAGTTCTCAGAGCTGTGAGTAGATGTAATCTACACATGTGCAAATACATACTTTATTTAGTGCAGTAAATAAGGCAAATTAAAAAATGTGTCAACAAGGACCAACTGTGTTATGCATGGCAGTGATTTTGGCATCCATAAGGCTGCATGATCAATGTATTCCATGAATTTACTATAAGATCAAAGAAATATAATCTTATAAAGAAAAATAAAATGAAAACCTGATTTTAAGGATCATATCATGTTGTTTCCAATGAAGAAACATGGCAAGTGCGCACCACAACTAAATAGAAAAGATTGAAACCCCAGATGCAAAAATAGGGAACAACGACCCTGCAGAACTTAGTAGCACACATGCAAACAAAATTAACTACATAAATATGGCAAGATAAAGTAAAAACATATAGAAATAATTAATATCCATATGACACCCTTAAAATTTGTACCTATTGACAATTCTAAATCAACATTAACAAAGCATTTTACATTGGAAACCATTAGTCCATTTATATTCAACAATAACAATTCAAATTAAGGTATCAATTGTCCTGGGTCAGATAACTTTTTGAATGTAATCTTTAATGAAGGAATAGGTGATACTCTAAAGGAAGCCTTAAATGCATGGTAGAAGTTAATGGATACAATAAAAAGTAGGATTTCAGATCAGAAGATGTTGAAGTGAGAATCTACATATTCTCTTAAAGTTTAAACATATGGAGCCATAAGATTGAGTAGATAAAAATATTCGAACTGCAAAAAACTATCATTTTCTTAAATGGGGATTCTAGAAACGACACGAGTACTGATAGGAGCTAAAATAATTCAAATAGAAAATAAAGAAATTTTTTGATGGCAATACCTGGTGTTTAGTTGATGAGATGTCAAAGGTCTTCTTTTGGCGCGAGAGGATTGATCAATGTAGCCCACGGTATTATCTACAGTTTGGGCATGTTCATGATTTTTTCATTCATCGCAATCTATTTCTTGACTAGTTTTCTGGGGTAGTTTGGGCAGTGATAGAGGGTGATGGCAAGGAATGTCTGAGTGCCTAACAACACAAACATTAATTGAAACATCTTCATGAATTGAAGCATTAGCCTGAGATAGAGTGCATGGTAGACATTAATGCTAGTGAGATGAGGATGGTGAGTTGGCTCAACTTGAAACGTCAAATCATATACAAAACCATCTAAGACAATAATAAATACATACTTATAAATATTATATGTAATAGTTTTTTTTTGTAAAATTTTGATACTATTAAATGTTAGAGTTAAAAATGTTTTTTCACTTATTAATTAACCATTATTGATTTAATTATTAAGTCACCTTTCACTTATAAATTAAATCATTATTGATTTAATTATTAAAGTCACTTTTTATCTCTACTTCACTTAAGCTAAACTTTAGGCATGCAATAATTGATTACAAACACACAAAAATTGGACACTAGCATAGAAATGAGACTATGGAATATAAATAGGACAAGGGAATGGTACACTAGTGTCCCAAAAATGCATCATATTCCTTTCTAGGCACCATAGTCCACTATGAACACCATAGTCTTCAACTTGTTCCAGTGGGGTGTTTGAGAGCTCTAGGTGTTTGATTGACCCAATTTTAGTTGTGCTAAAAATATAAGAGAGTTTTAAAAACCTTGGGAGAGTTTTATGGAGGCTTATAGTTATTTTGGTTAGTTTTTGAGGTGTTTGAGCTCAGCATTCTCCTTAACAAAGCTCATCCATGACACTTAGGATCTATGAAATTGTCTTATTTTTTGAGTTAAGTTTTGTAACTTCATGGAGGATCTTGGGTGATTGTAAGAAAAAAATATACCTTTTCCAAGATTTTGGGGGACCTTTCCCTTCAATTTATTTATTTTTTTGGCATTTAGACTTCTGCTTGTGTAGAGTTGTGTAGCGATTGTTCAACCTAACCATGGGGTTTGAACTCTATATCATTGCATGATCCTTATGGTTAATGATTATATTTCACGTTCCATGTTATTTTATGTATGTTTTACCCTTTTCCCAAGGGTTCCTTGGTGGGGTGTTACTAAACATTAGTAGGACCAAAATCATCAAACTAGTACATTTGAGGCCTAATTTAGTGGAGGCTAGAAGAGATATTTGTGGAGATTTTCTATATGTCTAAAATTCTAGAGAATGTCTTCTTTACTAAGCTGAGGTGGGACAAAAGTGAGGACAAGGGTTTCCAGATTGAGTACAGTACCGAGATGATGATTCATTAACCTATGTCTATAAAACCTTCACAAATATCCCTTCTTTGGCCTCCACTCATACCTCTTCTCTGAATCTGGAAACTTTGGATACTATTTCTCATCCATGCACGAAATGTGCTAGTGATCGTATAAAATTCCTTTAGGCCTCCAGTATTGATGAGCTGCACAAGTGTAAAAGGTTTTTGCGAGACTGGGATCAATTATGAGAAGGTAAACAACAAGATAACATTATTGTATCTTTCATTTCTTTTACCCATTCATATTTTCTGCCTTCTCTTCTTCTTTAGTAATATATTGGCTATTGTGCAGTGTACATAAAGGCAAGGCGGTGATTATTCTTGACGATCAACAGGTATAAGTCTTCCAGGCCTTACCCAGTAGCTAGGACTAAAGATAGCAAAGCTCAAGAGACCATAATAGTTGGTCTCCGTCTTTGGTCCATACGATTGAGGAAACGTTTTACCTTTCGTTAGCTCATCAAATGCGGTCATTTAAAAGAATTTAATAAATAATATTTCAATGTATAACGTACATTATTTTAGTTTGACGCTACACAAATTTATCTATTTCACACACTTGTCGACTGCAGAGATAGTGATAAATAAGTATCCCGTCCATGTCCTGAGTAATGCAAGGCGCAAGAGATGCTTCATTATCACTATCCTTGTAGTCGACAAGTGCACGAAGTAGATAAATTCGTGTAACGTTAACTTAAATAATATACGTTATCATGAAAATATTCTATTAAGTTCTTTCAAATCCCCGTATTTGATGAGCTAATGAAAGGTAAACCATTTTGTTAGTAATATGGACCAAATACGGAGACCCTCTATGATGGTCTCTTGAGCTTTGTTATCTTTAGTGTGCATGTCCGTCACTTTTTTGATGCTTATGACAACTATTTTGATAGTAGTGCTATACATATGATGGGCATTCCTCTTGGAAAGTCACTGCATGCCCATCGGCATCCTGACAGGTTTAACGTCAGATAGACAAAAATTTTGACAACTAGGTTCGACGACAATGTTATACGTCCGACGAGTTACCCTGTCGGAAGGTCACTCAAAGTTCGTCGGCATTCCAACAAGTATAACATTGGATAGACTACATTTTTGACAGCTAGGTTCGACGGGACTTCTATACCTCTGACGGGTTTTCCTGTCAGATAGTCATTGCATATCCATCAGCATCCCAACAGGTTTAACGTCAGAGAGACTCTATTTTTGACAGGTATTTTTGATAGTCTATCCGTTAGAGAGGCCACATGTTCCGTCGGGGTTCCGATAGATGTACCGTATGAAATGCTATAATAAGTTGTTATTAGTGTGGTAAAAACTGACAGATAGCGATGTCAAAATACCGATGGTTACCACTTCTATAGCAATTTCCAATGAAATAACCCTGACGGCTACAACTGTCAAATTGCAGACAAATAGGTGTTGAAAATCTGACAGATAGCCATCAAAATTAGGCCTCAAATGTACTAGTGCGTGAAAGCTTTCAACAATATTGGGTGGTTAAGCTATTTTCTCATATTAAATGGCTATAATGAAGAGATTGCCTTTAAATTTTTAAACACATTCAATAATGGTGAAGCTATGGTAAGAGGGATGAGAGTTATTGCTTTAGAGGAAAGGATATCGAACATATCTGGCCTACCAGTTGTAGGTGAGTTATACCTGCATGGTCATGACGCTAGGTCAGCCAGAGCAAAATTTGTAATAGGAAGATACCCTTAGCTCGAGGTAGATAAGAAAGGAGCTAGAAGGTTGTCTCTACCTCCACCATACCCTCAGCTATCCACCTAGAGCATTAGGTATTTGACTTGTGAAGGTCATTTTTCATGTTTGCATGCAATACATTTTAAACTATTGAGTCACTTGAGACATGGTCAGCAAATGAATGTACCTAATTTTCTATATACTCTGTTATCATTGAGTTCTGAGGAGGTTAAAAAGGGAAAACTAAATGTTGTAACACATCATGGATTAATCAAATCATTAGTTGAAAGGTCTTTAAGGGATGTATCACCAATGGGTTGTGAAGAATTTGTCTCAGCCAGGGAAGTGCAATTACAGAATGTAGGGCCTATTGGAAGGGTTGCTATGGAATGAGTAGGAACCCCCAGGGGATCCTCTAAGGTAATATTTGAGCCTTCTACTTTAGGAGACCTTCCTACAGCCAAAAGACCTATAGCTAGGGCATCTAGCACAAAATCCCCTATTGATAAAATAGCTAGTGAAGAGCTCCCTTCTATATCACAAACTCCTATGAGAACTAGGGTAGCCAGTAGGAAAGGAAAGGGGAAAGGAAAATAAGTGAGGAAGCACCAAGAAAGAAAATAGAGATTACTCCTAATTTTGTTACCCCTAGTTCCAACAAGAGGAAAAGCATGACAACTCCTTCCCCTACAGCCACCACTTCCAGGAAGAAGCCTCAAAAGAAAAGTCTTGTAGCAACTGCAGAGACTTCAGTAAGGATAAGTGTGAGAATTCAGGAAACAGAAACATAGCAAGCTAATGTTCACCCTAGTTCACCCAAGGAAGAAATTCCTAAAGTCAAAATATTTGAAGAAGAGAAAACTGAAGATGAACCTCCTTCTTCTAAAAAAGAAGATATTGGTAGTCCCTTAAGGATTACAACGATGTGGGGGGGGGATTTCCTAATGAAGAACCCTTTGAGGAGATGTGTGAACAAGAGGAAGAAGAAATAGTTTCATCCCCAGATGGGGAAATTTTTCAAGGATAAGACAACTTGGCAACTACAGCTGCTAAGATGGAAACACCTAAAGAACCCCAGAATAATGCATGGCAGTTGGTGATTTGGATTCTACCTCTTGTGGAGGCAGTTGAGCGACTCAATTTAGGGGTAAGGAATGAAGAAGAAGCCAGTATTTTAGCTAGTAAGGAACTAGTTGACGGTCATGTACCTCCCAAATATTTGATCTGTCATTCAGTTTCTATGGATTATTATAAGCAAGTACAGTATGAACCAGTATGTGGGAATAGAGAAGGTCAGAATGCAGAAATAAATTGACCAGCAAAAACAAGAGGTAGAACACCTAAAACATAAACTGGATATAGTTACTGAAATGATTCCTCAACTAATGGAATGCAGACCACCCCCTAGGGTCTATGCATTATGTTTAGAGGAATAAACCCCTTTGTTTAAGTCAATGAGAATTCTTAGGGACCTTGACCCTAATATTGAGACTCTCAAATAATTTCATGACCTCTTCAAAATCTCCCCTAAATGGATGTAGAATCTGTTGTGTGAGTTTTAGCTCCAAAACTATGTTGTACCATCAGATATTGAGTGGAACCCTTTACTATTTATTGGTGATGTACATTTGAAGGCACTGATATCTTGGGTCAAGAATGAAATTAATTTTGGTGACCAACTGAGGCAATACAGAGATAAGGAAAGAATTGTAGCTCTGCCTTTACAACCATAAAGTAGGAAGCCTGCAACTATGTACTTTGATTGGCTACACATTACTTATGGTTTCAACAATCCAGAGCACATGGTCAGAATATTTGACATACATGAAGAATTTTAGAGGGAGTTTGAAAGAATTCCTTATCATGAAGGGAAATGAGCTGTTGCAGGAATAATGCAAAGATGGGAAAGGCTCCCAATGTCACTAAGGAAAGAAAATCCCCACAGCTTGATCAACTTCAAGGCAACAATGCAGCGTGTTCCCAAATATATACAACTAGGAAGAAAGGCAAGGCCAAAGCACTAGTTTCCTTTAACTTATCAACCTCTTGTTCTTATGTGGCCTCTCTACAGTTGTACTAATAATGAACTGGACGAGAAATTGGAAAGTAGTAGGTTGAGTAAGTTGGAACGCAGCAAAAGATTCTATTGCAACATAGGAAGAAGTAGTGGTGTAGAGACCAACGTTGGAGATTCCAGGATGAATGCAAAAATTAGGAAGTTCTCAGTATTGGAGAACCATCACTAGGCTTAGTAGGGGGTAATGATGGGATGAATATTTTCCATGATTTTTGATAATATGTTGCTAAGTCGAGGATAGTCCTTCATATGCTCTATTCCTTTTTTGTTGATCTTTACTTCATGAACTTAAGACTTGTTTACTGTTTGGTTGGCTCAGTTCCATGCAGCCACATAAACTTTAGTTTCATTGTTTAGACTCTCGTGGTTGGACATTAATACCTTTTAACTGCTATGCAATAGACTTATATATGATAATATATAGTTGTTTCAATGGATAGTTAGTCATATAATGAATGAATATATGTCGCATATTATATTGGATATGTGGTGTTTGTTCTTGTTAAGCAGTTATGATGCAGATCAATTCATTAAAGAAGGCATGACCGAGAAAGCGCCCAAGCGGTTACTCGTGAGGACCTGGTCCTACAGTTAAAGAAGTGGTATTGGAATCAATCCAAGGATGAAGTTGGTGACATCCAAGATAAGATTGAGTCAAAAGAATGTCCTTAATACTGAGAAAATCTAGGAAGTAGAGGGAGTTAGATTTTTTCTTCATGCTCGTTGAATAAGTTCTTGTTCCTACCTTTATGGATGATTTTAATCCTACTTCTTAGTTGCAATAATGTATCCACTTATTCTCTTGGTGTGATCAGTTAGTAGTTAAGTTTCCTTTTATAAATAAGTGTCACTCTCCTGCGTGAGAGGTAAGAGGAAATAGTGAATTTTGTAATAGCATACTCTATTTTATTTTAGCTTTATGAATACAATCAAATTTATTCTTACATGAATGCAATAATGGAGTTTTGAAGAATCATCTTTCATAATTGAATTCTAGATACTCACTCAAGGGGGCCCACTTCATGAGTAAGCCTTAGTAGTATTATTTTTATTTCCAGCAACTCATAGTTTTAAGTTCTGGTATTTGTATGTTCCTGCAGCCAAAGCAAGCGGAGTAGTACATGCCTAATTTATATCAAGCTTGTGTTGGTTAAGCCTTGTGAGTTCAACATTAGCATTTTTAGCATAAGTATCTCAGTTAAGTTACTTCACAAGCATTTGTTTCCTATAGAAATAGAATAAGTTCACTTTCAAGTCCTTGTTTCCTGAAGCTTAGGAGATAGCATGGCTTTAGTAGGCACTTAGAGCATATATTGTTCAGTCCCATTTCAATTATACGTCCATGGTTTGATGATTAAATGAGCCTTCATAACGAGAAAGATAGCTACTCAAATAAGATATCTAATCCCCGAGTTGACTTATGAACCGAGTTATTGATCCCTTTGTGAAGTCAAGCAGCATGTGTGGAAGTTAACGGAGTAAGATCATAGTACTTTCAGCTCTCTAGGTCTATTTGGCAAGGGTGCCCTTTGGTACCTACCCTTTTTGTCATAGCAGTCGATGCCTTAAACTACATGTTGAAGGATAATAATGTAGACACCTAAAAATGGTTCATTGCCTATGCCCACTTTTTAACATGTCTTCCATATTATGTGTTTGATCTTTATCATTCACTAATATTGTGTCATTCTTCCATGTCATCAATTACTAACATTTCTCTCACTCTAGCCAAATTTATTATCATCCTAAATCATATCAAACCTTTCCTATTCTACTCCTAATCACTTTCAGAATTGTTTGGACTCATTCTAACCATTTTGGGGCATTGTCCAAGATCATTGATGCCTAATTAACCCAATTTCAAACCAATTGATCAAACCCTATTTCAATTCAATCAATCTTATCATCATTACAGGAGCATTGTCAAAGATCATCGATGCTTCGTATCCCTTCGATCAACCATTTGATAACATTGTCAAAGATCATTGATGTTATCGTTATCAATCTATCAATATCAATCCAATAGTGTTGTTCATTATTGTCAATACTATTTCTAATCATTATCATTTCGGAAACATTGTCAAAGATCATCGATTTTTCCCCATTTCAATTTCAATCTTAGGACGCCATCAAAGTTCATTAGCACTTTTCAAACATTTCCAATCATCATTGTCCGGGCACATTGTCAAAGATCATCAATGCCTCGTGATTTTCTAAACTAATCCAGAACCCTCGAAATTAACCCTAATCCTTATCAACATTATCAAAATCATTTCAATTCGACATTGACACCTTTAATTCAACCTATAATCCACTAATTTCCACCTTTGGATGAATAACCCATAGTTTATCCTAAGTCCTAATTGAATAAATAAATAAACTTTATTTATTCCCCTTTTCCCTAAGTCTTCAATAATTAATTAATTTTTTATTAATTAATTAGCTAATTTCAATTTATGAGATTTTTATAATTTCATAAATCTAATTTGATTTATAGGAATATTTGAGAATATTGGATTATTAATTTGATTGATCATTCATAATCTCACCTAAATATCATATCCCTTAATTGAGGATTCTCATCCCTATTAAGGTGCTTCACAAATATTTTCAATATCTCTGCCCCATTTCATGCTTCCTAGCATCTCACCAACCAAAATCTGCATTTATGCATTGATTTTGTGCAATCTCACCTAATTATATCTCATTTTCTATAAAATGAAAACATTTCTACCATTCAAGGTTGAACCACAAGATTATTAGAATACTTTCTCCTAGTAATTCTCATTATCAATTCAAGCTTTCAAAGGTTCTTTGTGCAATTGTGTTTGTCAAAGAGTAACATATCAACCTTAATGGAGAAGAAAGGAGAGCATTAGAACTACATTTGAAGGGATTTTGTTCGTGTTGTTTTGCATATGTTTCAACTCTTGTTTCAAATGGTTTTAATGTTAGATTAGTTAGGGTAGCATATTGTTAGGGATTGTGGTTGCCAAAATATGCTTTCTAATCCCTTTTCTGGTCTTACATTTGGTGAATCTGACGTGAACATGCTTAACTGATGAACTTTTTTGTGTTTCTGTGTCTTTTTCAGGTACTGGAAGAGAGCTACGTAGGTGGTCACTAAACCTGCACAGGTGGTCACTGTTCCTGCACAGGTGGTCATTGTTTCTGCGCAGGTGGTTAAGTCTTGCGCAGGTGGAACCCAGACCTGTGCAATTGGAGCCCAGAGTTGTGCAGATGGTTTCTTACCTACGCAGTTGGTCATATGGGGTCCTATTTTAGGGTTTAGGATCATTTCTTGAATGTTTAGGGAGCTATTCTGCATATTTGGTTTTCCTTTTTGCTTTTAAGTTGTAATGAACCCTAAACTATTCTAATGAACCCTAATAAGGTTAATGAACCTCACACTTTGATTTGCAAGACATAAAATGAACATGCACATTTGTATTTGGGCTTCTAAAATGAATCTCATCTAGTCAAGGGTTTCATGCTATCAAGTCTTCTCAAATTTCAAGCAACTTACAATCTAGCCCAACTAGGGGTGGAAATGGACTATTTCATGCAAAGTCAAGTTGTTTAAGTTGTTAATGGGCTTTAAATAAACATGCATATCTGATTTGAGGACCTAAAATGAACTCTAAACTAGTTTAGGATCAAATACAGATTTGGTCTTTAAGGTGTTCCTAAACCATTTTCATGCACATGCAAGCTAGTTAGGGTTCCAATTTCACTTTAAATATGTTCAAATCAACTTAAATGGCATGATTAATGAACCCTAGCTATGTTTTTGATCATATTGTATGTTTAGATGTTGAGAAAAGCTTTGTTTTTGCAAGTTTTGGTCATTTTTAGGCTTCTGATCAGTTGTTGCGCAGGTGGTCACTGTTGTTGCATAGGTGGTCAAAAGTTGCGCAGGTGGGAGTTTGTTCCTGCGTAGGTGGTGCCCTGGTTCTATGCAGGTGGTAGTCTGTTCCTGCGTAGGTGGTAAAAGTGATGTTTTTCAATGCTATTTTTGGATTTCTGCATTCCTATACTTGTTTATGCACTTAAACTACTGGATTTTGGTGTTACTGATGATTTTGTGCAGCATGTTGGCAATCTTGGGATGAAGATTGAATCCTCAAAAAACTACTAATGGTTTCAATGCAGGACATTTTGTAGAAGACCTTGTGTTTTCCCAAACTCTTATGCTTGATTTTTGTAGTTAGAAAACACTTCATTTTGGTGCTTCAAAAGAACCTTTTTCTTTCATATGTCTAATGTGTTTTCTAGATTGTAAATCCCTAAGAATCATATGAGCCTATCCTCTCCCCTCACCTTCGTGGATCTTGGGTGTAAGAGAAATTCATATTATTCTTATAGAGTGGCTACCTCCCAAGTGCTTTCGTAGAGCCAGTGAGAGTGGATGCCCAACCGGTACCAGGCTAAAGCCAAGCCAATCCAAACTGGGATACAAATATGCCATTGTGATTAATCTCACAATGGACAAGTGTTGAATACATTATACCGGGAATAAGATCTCCCTCAGTACCCTTGTGGTGCGTTAAAACCTACGAAACGTAACTTCCATAGGCTGGGAGGCCTCCATAACAGAGCTAATATGCCGCACGTATAACCAGCTGAATGGATGCCCTTACTAAACACCATATCATAGTAGCCAAAAACCTTCTATCTGTTGGCGCGGAAGGCCAGAGACCAACTAAGATGCCCCACACTTTTGCGGCTATTAGTCGAGACAACAATCCCTTGGGAAGTGATGACCCTTGGGAGTTGAAGCTTGGAGTGCCTGAGAAGTGAGTGCACATGTAAGGAGGAGCCCGTGCCTCCAAGCTTCTAGGTTGTCCGCTATTAGTAAGCGCGGCTGAACTTTGTTCAAGTGGGGAATCAACATATATTTTCCTAGCTATCCTTAGGTTGTGATGTGTTTGTTTCAATTTTACAACCATTCTTCATATCATGTCTCGTGTGGGTGTTTCACAATTTTGAAGAGCAATCTCAAAAACATTCCAAACATTTCAAAAAAACATTCCCAAACATTCTGGAACACTTTGACTCTTCCCAAAATTATCTTGTTTCAAAACCTTGTGAACATATGGAGACCAAAAGCATTTGTCTTGGAGCCTTGCAAATTGCTTCATTTTTGCATATTCATAGCATAATCCCTTTTGCATACATTGCATTAGTATCCTTTCATTTTCAATCTTAATCCTCTTGCATTAAGCTTGCATCATAGCAACATATTGTCTTGCAAACAAATTCGCATACTGCATTTAGATCCTTTTCAAAAACTTTGTAAAATCCCAAAGGAATTCAGATTTTAGGGTCTTACCTTATGTCATTGAAGAAAGAATCTCGACTTGGTCCTTTATTCCCAAATTTCAAACCCCCCTATCATTTGGTCTCACTCCATCTTTGTCATGTTGGATTGGACCTAGTCCTTTTTTTATCCCTTTATCAAATCAATCCCTTTTAAAGTCAAGATTCCTATTCACTTTCCTAAGGTTGGGCTCTTAGGTTTGCAATTTCCAAAGATTTTTCAAATCCAAAAAAAACAATTGCATTAAGCCTTAGGTTTCTTTTCATACATCATCCAAAGTCCAAATTTGGATTTGCATAAAGTCCTTGCATAGTTAGGTTGCATTTTCATCCTAAAAGTCCCTCAAAAAAGTCAAAAAAATCTTACATTTTCATATAGGCATCATGTCAATCTTCACTAGGTTCCAAGCATCCAAAAGGCAACAAGAAACTTATCAACCCGTGTTTCCATCACAAGGAAACTCACAATTACCTTTTGATCAAAGACAAGATATACCTTTACAACAACAAGCTTTTGAGCCAAGGCAAATGACATCAACACAACCAAACAATCAATTGCATCAAGTCCATTCAAACATGATTCAAAAGTTGCAAACAAAATTGGCTAAAGAAAATAAGTTCTTGGAAGAGAGGTAGAAATTATGATAAAGAGAAGAAAGGAGATGACCAAACTCCTTGGATATCCAAGTGAATCTTTTGGTGAAATTGACACATAATCTCTCATTGAGAAATCAAAGATACCAAAACTCATTTTACAACTCAATGAGGCAAATGAAAAATTTAACAAGGCCCAATTCAATCATGCACAAATGCCAAATTTTTTCAACCAAGTTCCAGATCATGCTCAATTCAATCAAGTTTCAAATCAGTCTCCATGTGCTCAAATTTCAAATCAATCATTCAGCCAAGTTCCAAATCAAACCTTTCAACCTAACTGTGGCATAATTCAAATGGGGCCACCACCAAATTACGAACCAATATTCATTCCAATTCAACCAAGTGATCTTCAAACAATTTCACAACCTCTTGTGCAAATCATGCAAACAAGAAAATCAATACCAAGATCACAAACAATAACATTGCTTGAGGAATCTTTTGTGTCCTCCAATTCACCACCAATGTCTTATCAAACAAGTAAAAATTCAAATGTGACATCTTTTGAACATCAACCAAACATAATCAATAAGAAACTTTTTGTTGAACATGTTCAATCCAAAAATTCTTTCCAACATGTAAATAATGATGAGGTATCACAAACCAAACCCATCAAGTAGCACAAGTTCAAATCCAAAATTTCAAATAATTTGTTTCACAAATTGGATCAAATAAATAATTTACCCATGTCTAGCAATGGCTCACCCCAAAACAATCACATGGATGACATACCTATTTCCCCTCAAGACATTGACTTTCAAGAAACATCCATGTTTCCTTCCACCCCTTCATCCCTACATTCCTCCCAAGAGAAATTTCCTCCTTCCCCATCAAGTGATTCTTCCGACAATGCAACCTTCCAATGGCTATCCACGAAAGACATCCAAGATAGTCCTATGCATAGCCCAAGTTCCTTTGAACCAATTCCACCATGTCCTCCCATTTTAATCAAGCCTATCCATGAGATTCCTATCCAAATTCCATCTTCCTCATATCAAAATGTTGACCCCTTCCACAAATCCCCCTTGCATGTCCAAAGTCATATCCCATGTCAAGAGGATGATAAAAAGAATGAAGAAAAATGTCTAAAAACATATCAAGATCCAGATCCATTCAATGACCAATTCTATCCTATTTTTGACCAAGAGCCCATTCCCCTTGAGCCTCATGATGATCCTATTCAAGATGATCCCCTTCCATTCCCAAACCAAAATGTTCTTCCAAATCCCATTGACCTTCCACTTCCTAAGAAAGATCATGATCTCCTTTCCATGTCTTCCCAAGATCCCTTTCCAAGCCAAGATCAAGGTGTCCCTTCACCTTCATGTCCTCCAAAATATCCCATCATTCCTTCAGATCCCCCACAAATCCTATCCTTCTAGACGATCCTGTCAGTGCTCATACTCCATCGCAAGATCCTATTGTTCCTTGTGCTCCCCCTTGTGATTCAAGGGAATCTATGCAAGTTGTTCATGAACCCCTTACACTTCAAATGGGTTACCCTGGTTCTATTGAGTCTAGTCCACCTCATGGTCCTATAAGTCCTTCCATATCATTCACACCTCATAATAATGGACACACATCTTCTAGCAAGTATCCTATTGGTCAAAGAAAGCATTATCCAGTCAAAGGGTTAGACCTCCATGCAAAAGGTATATTAAAACCCTTACGTGTCCAAGAAAATTCAAATGACCATGGTCTTAATAAAATTTCTCTATCTCAAGGCATTGGTATCCCTTCCAAATCCAAATCTAGGCGTATACCTCCCCCTTCAACCCTTCCATCCATCCTAGGTCCATATATTCCTCCCTCCACCAGCTCACAACCCATTTACCCTTTTCCAAGTACAAGTCAGCAAAGGCATACATCTTGGAGAACCCCCCATCCATCCAAAAAGCCTCCATACAATTGCTATCCATCCAACTAAATGTCTTCCATCTTCCAAATCTATTTTGGGTCCTTGTGTCAAAAATCCATATCCTTTTCTCCATTAAACCTTCAAAATCCAAAATCTACTTTTTCTCTATCACTCCATCACCCCTCGAGGTGTGTGCCAATTTTGTCCTTGCATCCATTCCCTTCCACTTCTAAGAAAGCTGGTGTTCATTCCCTTAATTATCCAACACCTATTTTCTAACCTTTCATCCAACCTATCCAATCCTTTGCATTAAGCTTGTCCCATCCTTATCCAATCACCCACTTCATATCCCTTTGTCATTACCCTACCAACGTATTTGCGCAATATCTTTCAAAATCATATTTCAAAGAGTAAGGCGCTTGAGTCGTTCGTCCATGTCATTTCATGCGTCCATTTTTTTTTCCAAAAAGTCAAAATGTCAAAAAATAAAATTTAAAAAAATTTAAAAAAAATATGAAAAAAGGAAAAAGTTGCCTTGATGAAAACCTGGAAAACAGGCATCTTGGCAACACAAAAAAAAAGTCAAGAAAAATAATTTCGTCCAGTAGTGAAAACCTGGCAAACAGGCACATTGGGCAAGTACCATGATGAAAAACTGGCAAACATGCGTCATATGTAATTCTATGAACTTCTTGCAGTCTATACTTGGGGGCAGATTTCCTTGGCATTATCCTCCATTACTCATGTCATTATCCTCCATTATCCCCAACATGTCCTCCATTATTCCTATGTCCCTCCTATCCTTTATCCTATCAACACCCATATATCCCTTATCCCTTATTGATCTTGCTTATCCTACCCATATCCTATCATTTTCCTATTCATATCCTATCATTATCCTATCAGGTCCTAACATTGTCTTATCCAAATCCCTATCTTGGTTTTGATGTCAAATAAGGACGTTCAATGCAAAACATGTTTTCAAAGAAAAACCTCTTGACATGTCCATTTCTCGCATCTATCCACTACACTATTTTCCTTATCCTATCATTGTCTTAACCAGTCCCTTTGCTTGGCACAAAAATTGTTATCCCATTTCTTGGATAGTCCTTGGCACCTAAACAGATCCAATGCAAGTGACCCTTGGCCTTCATCCCTCTACCAATCCATTTTCTCCTTTCAAAATGTCCTTCCCTTGCTAGATACTGTGGGCAATTCCAAAAAAAAAAAATCAAATAATGTCCTAAACAAAATGCTAAAAATTTGCATAATGTCCTGAAAAAATCTCTAAAAATCAAATCATGTCCTGAAAAAATTGCTAAAAATCCAAATATTTCAAAAAACCCTAAAAATCAGATATGATCCTGAAAAAAGACCAAAAAAAATCAAATATTTCAAAAATCCTAAAAATTTCAAAATCTCTAAAAAAATCTGCAACAAATTTGTACATACTTGTCTTCTTTTTGCGAATCAAACATCATGTTTGCAGACATCAGTGGAAGAATCATCAATCTGTGCTTAACGAAATCATGATCTCATCAACGGGATCTGAATCATTGTGCCTCAATGTTCAATCTGGTCAGACCTGTTCCATCTTTTGATATTATCAATCTGTCCAAGCTATCAATCAATTATTAAATCAATCAAATTGCAATCTAAACTATCAATCAAAGAACATTCAAGGCAAGTAACAAAAGATTAGAATGGCTGTTGGCTCACGTTGTTTTAGTGAGTGTTTTATCTTTTAATGATTTTTCTTTTCTTCTCATGTTCCTATGCTACTCAATGATATTAGCTGAACTTATGAGAGTAGCCGAGATGGTTCATGACCAGTTTCTTTCGCTTTACTTTTTCTGCCTGTTCGATGATCTCATGAAATACTGGGGCATGTCTGCTACATGTTTTGGGACGAAGAAGATCATCCTTAGTCTGCATCATTTTTGTTTACGCAAAAGGATGACTTTTTCGCTCTGGCTTTTGTGCCACGATGCGCTACATCCGGTTTGCAATATCAAAATAAGCTCTTATAACATAATTGCACTTATGAAAGCCAAAATATTTCTATCTTACTAACATTTCTTTGTCTAATTTCTTCTTTCTCCTAACATTTCTTCTATCAATCCTAGCAATCATCCTTCATTTCAAAAAATTGTCCTCATATCAATTTCTGCCCAATTTTTCGAGGGGGCATCCTACCTCCATTCTATCGATCCACTGGGGCATGATCTTCTATTTTTCTTTGAGCCAACGCTCATAATTACATTGTCTCAAAGAGGGGCAAAATGTAGACACCTAAAAATGGTTCATTGCCTATGCCCCCTTTTTAACATGTCTTCCATGTTGTATGTTTGATCTTTATCATTCACGAATATTGTGTCATTCTTCCATGTCATCAATTACTAACATTTCTCTCATTCTAGCCAAATTTGTTATCATCCTAAATCATATCAATCCCTTCCTATTCTACTCCTAATCACTTTCAGAATTGTTTGGACTCATTCTAACCATTCTGGGGCATTGTCCAAGATCATTGATGCATAATTAACCCAATTTCAGACCAATCGATCAAACCCTATTTCAATTCAATCAATCTTATCATCATTACAGGAGCATTGTCAAAGATCATCGATGCTTCGTATCCCTTCGATCAACCATTTGATAACATTGTCAAAGATCATCGATGTTATTGTTATCAATCTATCAATATCAATTCAATAGTGTTGTTCATTATTGCCTATACTATTTCTAATCATTATCATTTCGGGAACATTGTCAAAGATCACCGATGCTTCCCCATTTCAATTTCAATCTTACGACGCCATCAAAGTTCATTGGCGCTTTTCAAACATTTCCAATCATCATTGTCCGGGCGCATTGTCAAAGATCATCGATGCCTCGTGATTTTCTAAACTATTCTAGAACCCTCGGAATTAACCCTAATCCTTATCAACATTATCAAAATCATTTCAATTCGACATCGACACCTTCAATTCGACCTATAATCCACTAGTTTCCCCCTTTGGATGAATAACCCATAGTTTATCCTAAGTCCTAATTGAATAAATAAATAAACTTTATTTATTCCTCTTTTCCCTAAGTCTTTAATAATTAATTAATTAGCTAATTTCAATTTATGAGATTTTTATAATTTCATAAATCTAATTTGATTTTGAGGAATATTTGAGAATATTGGATAATTGATTTGATTGATGATTCATAATCTCACCTAAATATCATATCCCTTAATTGAGGATTCTCATCCCTATCAAGGTGCTTCACAAATATTTTCAATATCTCCTCAATATCTCTCCCCCATTTCATGCTTCCTAGCATCTCACCAACCAAAATCTGCATTTATGCATTGATTTTGTGCAATCTCACCTAATTGTATCTCATTTTCTATAAAATGAGAACATTTCTACCATTCAAGGTTGAACCACAAGATTATTAGAATACTTTCTCCTAGTAATTCTCATTATCAATTCAAGCTTTCAAAGGTTCTTTGTGCAATTGTGTTTGTCAAAGAGCAACATATACCTTTATGGAGAAGAAAGGAGAGCATTAGAACTACATTTGAAGGGAGTTTGTTTGTGTTGTTTTGCATATGTTTCAACTCTTGTTTCAAATGGTTTTAATGTTAGATTAGTTAGGGTAGCATATTATTAGGGTTTGTGGTTGCCTAAATATGCTTCCTAATCCCTTTTCTGGTCTTACAAATAGTATATCCCCTAAAGTTAAAGGTAGTGTTCTCCCAAATAAAGATAAAGTTCTGAACATTCAATTTGTTTATGATACTGTAGTCCTGGTGGTGCTAGAAGAGAATAGCATTCAAGCTTTAATTAATAAGTTAGATATCTTATGTGCTTCCTCTGGGAGCAAGATCTCTCTCCCTAAATCTATCATGTTCTCTCATCCTTCTCAGTGGTTTGAAAAATTTCCTTTGGGTGAGGGGGGTCTAATCACATTGTGAGATATCTTGGTATACGTTTTGTTGTTTCACCCAACCTCAAGGAAATGTCAGAATGGGTCAAGATGAAGATTGATAAAAATTTGAGGTGGGATAAACATTTTCTTACTTTGGCTACTAGATTTCAGATCTGCCAGAAAGTTGTGTCTTCTTACAATATATATTATACCTTAGCCTAGATGTTATGTAACTACCAGCTAGCCTTTATTCAAAAGCTAATAAGGGACTTTCTTTGGTCTGATGGTAAAGGAAATAAGAAGCAGCACGTTGTGAAATGGAAGTGGTGTACCATGAGTAAATCCAAAGGGGGTATAGGATCGAAAGATTTAAGATCACAAAGTATAGGATTGGCAGTTAAATGGATTGTGGGGCTTTAACAGGAAATGAACCATGGAAAGTATTGATAAGACATAATATATCTAGAGTTGTTCCTAAGAAGAGTCCATTTTGGCAAGGGCTTCCCTTAAGTGATATTATTGTTGGACATTTTTTGGTGGCACCAAGAGGATCTGTAGTGTTTAAATCCATATGGAAGGCTTGGGACTCAGTTAGGCGCATGATTAGGGGCAATGGTCTAGTAAGTGGTGAAAACAAGGTTTGGGGCATAAATTTATATGGTGGAACCTCCTGTATGACGAAAAGCCCCTGGCTTTACTTTGAGGTTTCTCAGCAAAAGCATAAGCACCTAAAGACATAAGGCACTTTGATGATATCATCAGTGATGGGTATGTTTTATCATGACAAGATATTCAGAGTAGATTTGGTATCCCTTCCTCTCACCTCCAAACTTATACTTTCCTCCTTGAAGCCTATCAAGCCCTCCCTCAACCTATCTAAATTGTTAATGAACCAAACTACTACCTCTCTTATAAATGGGTTGATGGAATTGTCATCTATGGCATTAAGGCTTAAACCATATATTTGTTGATTGTGGATAACCTTGATATTATTTGTCAAGTGAATACTATTTGGATCTTGATACCTAGCATAAGACTCTTGATATTGTTTGGCATAAGCAAGTGGAACCTAAAAAACTATTCTTTTTATGGCGGGTCCTGCTGCATAGGCTTGTTGTCAAGAAACCTAGGGGTAATTATAACATGTGTTGTTATTGCAAACTTCCTGAGACCATTCAGCATTTATTCTTTAACTATTTTCGCTAAAGAAATATGGCTTCTTTTTGGCATTGACATATACCATAATATGCATATTACCAACATTATTTTTGGATTGATTAAGGACTGCAGGAAATATTTCAATTTCTTTTGGTCTATTTATCTTTAGAAGTACTTTGGATTATATGGAAGTACGGGAATGATAGTGTTGTTAACTGTAGGGATATACTCATATTTTATGATGTTGCCTCACGGCTCACTGTTGTCATGAAGCTCTCCAGAAGAAAATTTGAAGATTTGCTCAGTGATGGAATTGCCCATGCTTTTAAGTGGGAGATATCACCTGGCTTTTCATGGGATAAAACTAATAGAGAACGTTCTCAATTCGAGACAACTTTGCACAATTTCATGAGAGATGCAGAAGATTAATCACGGTAGTATTCAGGAACATGCATAGTTGTACATGTTGCCATGGCAGTGGAACATCCATACATGGACCATATTCAGGTCGGTGAAGTGCGAATTTGGATGGAGGACCCCCAAGGATGGGCTTCATGAATTCAGATTTAGTTTTATATGTTGATAGTTATGTGACTCCGTGAACTCCTATTTTTTGTGTATTGATATACTCTCTTGTACTTCATTGGTGAGCCTTTATGGTTGTATATGGTAGTATATGTAATGGGTTGTAATATATGACAAATATCTTGTATGGTGAAACTTTCTAATAATTAATAGGACATAAAAATGGAGGACTTTGTTGGCATATTTAAGTGTTGTATCTAGTAAGTCATTCTCCTAGGTTCTAAACACATATGTTGCTTAAGTTTATTTAGGGGACCACATAGAAATGTTCCCACTTTAGGTAATGTTATCACATTATCACTTTTCCACCTTTAGCAAGACTTCCACTTTTGAGAACTTATCACTTTATCATTTATCCACATTTGGAGGGCAATCCAGCCTTAATGGACATGTTACACAAACTTGTTTCCAACTTGGAGGGTGATCCCCCTTTAGTGGACATGTGACGCATTCACTTTTCCACCTTTGGTGGGTGATAAGTTGTCTCTCTATGTATCATATCATAAGATTAAGACACTTGGGCATAATCTTAAGCACTCTTATGTTCTCACCTTGGCCTATTTAACCAATGGGTGTCCTTTATAATATCATTCAAGTTGATCCAATAGAGCGAGTTCAAATAATTCAGTCATCTAGTTGGTCCATTCTATTGCATTATTGACATGAAAATAGTTTATGCTTGTCATATAATTTCTCTTTGGATATTGTGCTTTCTATTATGCCTCTAGATTTTGGGTGGTTATCTCCATAGCCAAATCTTATATAGTATTAGAGCTTTTAGAGTGCCGATGGTTAGTCGTTTTGAAAGAGTTTTGATCATTTTTTGGGGGGTCCTCTTTGTCATTATATTACAGGTTAAAATTGGAGTTTGCTAGGTCAGATCTGAGGTCACCATTGGATTTAGAAAGCCCAAATTAGCTAAGTCCAACTATCAATTCATCCTAATCAAACACCATCACTTGAGACCTTCAAAAAAATTTATGCCCTCCATTGCAATTCAGGTGTCATAATTTCACAAGCAATTTTTAAACAGCGATATCTTAGTCATTTGAGCTCCTTTTTGCAAGAATTGTTATTTATTTATTTATTTAGGGTAGAATTTTGTGCTCTTTATAGTGGTGCAAGAGTTTTCTAATTTTCGGCCACAAGTTTTTAAAAATCGCATAATCTATGTTTTTGCAACTTTAAAGACCTCATTCGAGCCCATACGAACTCCTTTTCACGTGCATTTTTTTTAAAGTGCATAATTTTTTTTGTACTTCACAATGGTGATATTAGTTTGTAGTGATTGTGACAAGAAATTGTACTTGTGATATTGCTATCAGGATTCAACTGTGTAGTTTTTTTAGTCAAACTCGTTGACCCATATTTCATGAGTAGTGGTTCACACGAACCCATCTCTCATGAGAATGAATAGAACACTTAGCACTCATTGGATCCACTACTCATGAAATATGGGTCAATGAGTTTGACTCAAAAAACTGTACAATTGAATCCTGATAGCAATATCACAATTTGACTTGTTGTGGAAAATATCTCCTACTTATCAAGAAATTGTACTTTCAACACATGGACTTATTTGGCTTATTTTTGCAATTGTAATGCATAGATCTTAGTTTGGTCTTTTTTCTTAGTGACCTAAGTCTCTTAAAACCTAACTATGGTAAATGTTATCATTGAAATGGAAAATCCAAGAAAGAAAGAAAAAAAAATCCTTATTAATAATTTTTTAAATAATAATATATTTTTTTCCCTTCATAAGCAAATTTGTGAAAGATTTTTTTTCCCCGCCTATCATACCTATAATGCAACATTCCTCCAACTGGCTACCAGGGGGGGCATTTGTTCTCTTTTTCCTTGCATCATTTCAATAGGAGGGCATCATCAACAGTCTTCTACAAGGCAATTCTTCAATAGCATCATCTTCATGTTTCTAGATTTGCATCATTGTCATGTTGTAATCTCTTGTATAAGCCATGTTGTAAATGCACTAAAATAAAGTGCCATATCTTACATGCATTTTGTCATAAAAGGCTTCATTGGAAGTAATCCTCTTATATTCAATAGGTTAGGAACTATCTTGTGAGACTCAATATATTCTCTAGTCAATAATGTATGTAGTTTGAGTATCAATCGATGCTCATATAGGTGTCTTCGTGCTTGATCTCTAACATATTGTAGTGAGAGATTCATCATCAGTTCTTCATCGACAACATTACCTAATTTTAACACTTTGACATTCTTGGTGCAACATTGGCTCTCTTGCTTCCCAAGGAGGGAATGTTGTTCAAGATCATTGGACCGTCTTTGCAAGAGATTCACAGAGCCTAGAATTTTGAAGGGAGGGGCTTGGGGGAGGCTCCACGGTCTCTCTTCTTCTCTCTTATGGGGGGGGGGACTTTTTTCTCACTTGGGGTTTTGTCTTGCATTCATCATTGAGAGTTTTTTGTGTTTTCCATCTCTCTTTTGGAGAGGGGTTTTGTCCCAATGGGTTTTCTCCTTTTCTCCATTTGTCAGAGTTTGCATTGCATTTGTACATGTGTACCTAACATGGCCTAGTAGTCAAGACCCATCTTGCATCTTTTGCATTGTGTATATTCTCCCTAAGTTGCACTTACGGGGTGTGTTGATGTGTTTTTTTGTACCTAGTAAGTCATTCTACTAAGTTCTAAACACATGTTGCTTAAGTTTACTTAGGGACCACGTAGGAATATTCTCGATTTTGGTGATGTTATCACATTATCACTTTTCCACCTTAAGTGGGACTTCTACCTTTCCACCTCTGGTGGACTTATCACTTTTCTGAATTTGGAGAGTGATCCACCTTTAGTAGATGTGTTGCATAAACTTCTTTCCATCTTGGAGGATGATCCACCTTTAGTGAATATGTGACACTTTCTTTTTTCCATCTTTGGCAGGTGATAAGTTCTCTCTATGTATCATGTCATAAGATTAAGACTTTCATAATATTATGCACTCCTATGTTCTCACCTTGACCTATTCAACCAAGGGATCTCCTTTGTAATGTCATTCTAGTTGATTCAATAAAACAAATTTAGTTAATTCAGTCATCCAGCTGTTCCATTCTTTTGCATATTGATAGAAAAACAATTTATTCTTGTCATATTATTGCTCTCTTGGTATTGCACTGTAATGTCCCCACTTTAGCCATCACCAGATTGAGTTGCAGTTAGCCTATGTCTGCATGGTCCCGGAGGCTAACATGGATTGCAAAGGGATCCTGAGATGTTTTGGCCTAGTCCTTTCCAGTTT
>MU225001.1:3000191-3039670 GCA_018584345.1 Thuja plicata | reverse complement strand
TTGAGTGATTTTCAATTTCATGCGAACAAACAATGTAAACATCTCATTTCCGAAGTCATAAGGGTTAAATTAGTAAATGGAGGAATAAGGAGTTGGATGCAAACTGTTTGACAAAATTCCTATCAGCGGTTGTTTAGTTTTTGGGCATTTAAGGGTGTCCATTACATGCACTTTCCGTTAGATCTCTCGATCTTGGGTGGCTATCTCCATAGCCAAATCTAACAATTTTACTAGGTATGAGCAAGGGTTCAAGAGGCATTTTATTACAAGTCTTAAACTAGGATCCAAATTCCCAATATGGGGAAGATTTGTGGCCAAACTCAATTTTGGAAGAGGCGTAGATTTATTCCAAGTTTTCGACAATGTTTTGGAGCTGGCTTGAAGATCAATTTGGCAAAGTTCACATCAACACTTGGATGCCTATGGTTTGGAACAAAAAATTAAAGAATTTGATTTAAGTCTCAATTTGAGGTTTGGAGGTTTTGATGCAAACTCTATGCAAGTCACCTAGGGTTTTAGTCATTGTCTAGAGTTTCTTTAACCCTGATTCGTAACACCCTTTGGAGCAGATCTGAGCACCACATTTGGAGCAGCATTCTTGGTGGTTTGTGTTCACTTTGCATGAGCATTTTATACCCTAAACTTGGTGCCACTTTGAGGACGGGTTCATCATTTGTTGTTCAATGTGTCATCATTTGGTATGTACAATCCCTATCAGATTTGTGACAGCGACATTTCTGGGCATGATTGTCATGTTTTTGCCCATGTTTGGATGTACTTTCAGACATCTATATTCTGATTTATGACAGCAGAGTTAGCCTCCGAATTTCAATCTTGTGGTGTGCATTATTGTTCATATATTGTGTATCTCATGTTGTATTTCATCTCTGATATTGGGTGAACCTCTTGGCATAATAATTTGATGTATTTTGATATCATATATTGGCTGTTATGTCAGATCGGTCTGAAAAGAAAAAATCAAAAAAATCAGAAATTAGGGTTTGAACAAAATTTGAAATAAGAAATAGAATATAAATCAGAATTTTGAAAAATGTCCTTTTTGGGATCTTACACCCATGGTGCACGCCTTCCTATTATCTTGCATGTTTTATGATCATGATTTGTTTCTTTATGCTATTTATGTAGGCACGTGATAGTTCATGGTTTTTCGATTTTCACTTTGGTTTGCGCACTTGACAATTCTAGTGTGAACTTTCAACTTCAAAATCTCTTCATCCCTTTCATCAGAGTGTGCCATTGTATATTGGTGCATACTTTATAAATGAAAGACGATAATCCTTCTAAAGGTAAACCCATAAACCTTATGATAAAATTTTCCTTAAAACAATGTTCTTTTAAACTTTGTCACTGGCAAACCTCAAAAAGCCAGTTGCAAGTTTTCTACTTTAACTTTCCCATCCTCCTGCAAATTCTCAGCCCTCAAGAAATCTCAAATAGTTGGTATGAGGTTTCGAGAGTCCATAGAGTAGAATAATGGAAGCTTCTGCTTTAAACTATGTATATTTTTCAGTTGACATTTGACAAATCTTAGATACCTTTTCAAACATGTGTTGAAAGATCTACTCACAGATCCTGCAAAGATACAAATAGCAGATTAAAAAACATGACTTGTGATTAGACTAAAAGACAGATTTACCCTGACGTTTGAAACAGTCCAAATTTTTTGTATGGGCGTAACAATCAACTTCTCCTTCCTCCTCAATAATTGAGTTGCAACTGGGTGGTGCTACCTCAAATGGGATAGCTAGATTCTAGTTTCAAATTGTAAAGTTTATCCATTGCATTTGGAGAGTTGGCTACAGTATATATGGTTTTACATTGTCAAGATTAATGGCATCTTAGCCCATCTTTTTCCAGCTGATCTTGAGCCCTTTATGTTTGGCTCCTTTTGGAGTGGGTTCCTGTATCGAATAGTTGTGGTTTCTACAGGAGCCCACACCAAAGGAACAAAACATAAAGGCTAAAATACCATAGATATACATATATCACGCAATGTGATCAACGATTTCAAAATCAATGAACATAACCCACATTTTTTGTTTTGCACTCTTATTTTATGTTTGTTCTTATACCAATTAGATGTTGTCTCTTCTATAAGAGACCACACCAGAAGGAACCAAACAGAACCGCTAAATAACCATATATATACATACACCATATGTTGTAATCAATTGACAAAATCTATATGTTTTTTGACTTGCACTCTTATTGTGTTTCACCTTTTTCTCTTGAAGAAATTTGTTTGCCTTGAAAAAAAACCTCTATTTTTATAATTTTTAAGTGGTTTTAATTTCACATTTTTCTTAGTTACCGATTCGCTCCTCTGAGCCTTGGATGCGGATGCAGGTGCTTACGGATGCGGGTGCAGAAGCTGGTGCGCTCTGGATGCGCCCAGGAAGCACATCACAGGGCTGTGGATGCGCTTCCACAGGGCATCCATAGCCCTGTGATGTGCTTCCTGGGCACATCCAGAGCGCACCAGCGCGCATCAATGAGCATCCGGGGCAGAAAATGTCAAAACTGATATTTTTTCAAATAAAACAGAGAAAGATGTAGACACTGTTGAAAATAACGCCAATATTGTGAGATACCGCACAGAAAAAGAGCAACCGATATAATTGCATAATAAACCCCAACGATTTTTATTAAAAAATCGCTACAATTTGTAAGAAAAAATCGTCATGTCGCGCAATATATTCCACCAAAAAATCATTGAAAAAGTCATGACTTTGTCGTTTGTGCAGACGCGGTTAGGGTTTCGATTTAATATTCAATAAATCATGTCTTTTGCGTCATTCACGATAACACAGCGGCGAAAGTCTGAGACCAAGGAAGAAGTCTGAGACCAGCGGCGGAAGTCATTCAAGATAATCGCAAGTTTGATTTTGCCGGCGACTCCCGCACAGCATTGTTTTATTTTTTAATCACAGCATTGTTTTATTTTTATTTTCGGTCTGAGATATATGATCATGCCATTGGTTTGACCGTTTTTTTAATTCAGTTGAAATATATTATAGTTTCAAATATATAATCACTGTTTTATTTTTATTTGTCAATCTGAGATTTATAATTTGAAAAACGGCAATGTTTGCTGCTTTATGTATATATATATATATATATAAACACATCCAAAACCCCCAAAAAAAAATTAACGCATCCACGCACCCGCATCTGCATCTGCATCCGCACCCGAATCGGTAACTTAGGTTTTTCCTGTATAATTAAAAAACTTTAATATTTTTTTGGCTAAGTCAACTTCAAGAGTTTTTATATTTTTAATGAATTAGAGAGGGATCTACGAGGTCCCTCTGTCTCACCCATAAAGGAGAGTAAAAAAAGAAATCCAACGTTATTGTAATTCCAAGAAAGATTTTTGGTAATAAGAGTTTTTATATAAAGGCCTAAAGCACTAGACAATAAACTCAGTTGATAATTAGACGCTGTGCTGATACCATGTGAAGTGATTGTTGTTTTCAGTAAACAGTAAAATGCATATCAAAAGTGCTTTAAGCGAAGGCATAAGAGGAAAAGATAATTAGTTTCATATTATTGTTGCAAGGCTGCAAAAAAGTTTGACTGTGCTTAAATCAACTCAGATGCTTTATTTGTATAATTTTATATTGCGGAAGACATCTTATGAATAATTAAATGGCAGCTTGAATAAGAGTAAATTGCATATAACCCAGGTCCCAGACTGAATAAATGAGTTTTCATTGCTGGCCAAAATATTGATAAGGGCCAGCTGTACGCAGTTTTAAAAGTACCAGCAGTCAAAACGGTATCTTGTGTCTAAATCTGAGGTAGTAATTGTTCAAATGCTTTTGAGCATAAATTACCGTCCCTCCAGCTTCATAGCTTAAATATACCATTTTATAAAGAACTAACAATATAAAAAGTAAAACCATTTTCTAGGAAATTAAAAAACATGTTTAGCAGCAGAGTGCATACCTAGACTACATGATGTAGGGTCTTGTTCTTACCTGAGGTAGTGCTGATAGGCAAACTACATGTGAATTGTGATGCCATGAATCGTAGTTGGTTAGATGACATTGTATTTAGTTGCTCTTGTAATCTGATACTATTGTATTTTCATGTAGGAAGCGTATGAGCACTGGCACAAAAGTTTAGAACTTTCAACAGGATTTTCTTAAATGACAATGAACTGCAGTAGTAGCTCCTTTTGACTTGGCACGTTATTTAGGAACATCTGCCACATGCATCCTCCACACCCAACTGAACTATGCTAATTATAATGGTGTCAAACTGTGATAGTTATCAGTTTTATGTCTTTTGACCCAACCAAAGCTGGAAATTTTTATATATGCCAAAACATATTTTTATATGGTGCATTTCAAGACACTTAACAAAAGAGAAACCAGGTATAGCATTTTTCAATTCTCAGGCTCCTCAAGACAAGAATCTCTAATTTATAATTTTAAAAAAATGTCTTGGATACCTAATCTAATTGTTTGTGGAATCTTTAGCTTGATAACTGAAAGAGGCATGGACTCTATTCAAATTTATTTTAAAGTATCACAAGGAAATGGCTTGATTGAACTATGTGAAATAACCAAAAAAGAGCATTCCTTTTCCAACTTGCTTTAAGCAAGTTAATTTAACAATACCCAAAGCACTTCCAACTTTTCACCACTGTAAAATTAATCAATAAGAAGTGCTAGGATTTGTAAAGCAAGAAATTACATCAGCACATGTAAGAGTAACACTTTGAAGTCATTTTCAAAAGCACGAGGAGTGGCATAATACAGTCTACTCCCCTCAGATCTTTCTGTGAGAACTAAATGCATGTAGATACAAATTTGAATCGATTATCATGTGCCTTGAATGGTAGCTTTCATGGAGTGAGCTATACAGTGGGGTTGCATGTGATATTAGTATATTACATTGATGCCATGAAAATCGTGGTTGTAGGCATAGTATTCCTGATCATTACTAAACAATTTATGCATAAAAAATGCAGCACAGAAGGTCATCAAAAGCGGTAACCATTGTAATGGAACCTTGAATAACTGCCTTGATGATGTGCAGTATAAGAACAGCAGTAAGAATTCTTTTCGCATCTGTTCTCTTGAAGGCTGTGCACCAGGTAAGAGGAAATACGAACATCCTGGCCTCATCATCTTCTTAATAAAGAACTGTGCCAAGGAAAAATAACCATTGTATATTTCCTTGACTAGGGTAAAAAATGCGGGACAATCAGTTCATAAGAAAAACTACAATTGATCACATTCCGTGAGAGAGAATCCATCATAGAAACAATTACAAAGATATTTGAGGCCACAGTATTGTCCAAGCCTATGCACAAAATTGCCAAATAAGCCTGCAGCCTAAAAGAATCTCTACATTGTATACCTACTTATTCTCCTGCAAAATATTCTGCCATCTTTAAAGATATTTAACAAGTTAATTGGGACACTTGACTGGAGGGCTGCATAGTGAAATTTTTATGATACCAGCTTTTAACAGCAAAGGACTTCCTCCAAAAGGTAAAATCTTAGGGATTCAATAACTATAAATCAAGCAGCATGGTATATAATAATTACCTTGTACAAGAAATCATTTTCCATTACAATACAATGGCAAGCTCAAGGCCTGGACATCATCCTTGAATGTCGTATACTGCTAGGAAGTGTGGGCGAAGCAGCAGGATTCAAAGGAACTGTTGAAAATTCTGTATCAGCAGGATCAGACCACCGAGTTTCTCTTGAAATGTGTGTCCTCAATGGCTGCTCAGTAGATGAGTATGTCATTGGAATGTCTGAAAACCCACCTGTTGAATGTACTATTTCCCGTGAACTAAATGGAGATTTTAAAGTGACATCACCTCTGACAGATGAACTTGTACTTATTTCTGAAGCAGTCAGAGCTCTTGAAACACTAGATGCAATCGCTTGACCCTGCATAGAGACTCCATCTTTATCCTGTGTTTCTGCATTCTCTCTTCTTTCTCTCTCTTCTGACTCCTTAAGAAGAAAATCAACCCAAAGATCTGCAAAAGACTGAAATTTACAATAACTATATGTTATTTTTTTGGAAGGAAGAGAATACTAATAAGCGATTTGTTGCAGCAAACATAAAATATTGCAGGGCAATACATTGGAAGGCAACTAGTTATGAAGAAAATATCATCAACAATGCCTGGCATAGAACATATCATTTATTGGTCATGGAATTACAAAATGCCAAAAACAACAAAAAAGGATAGTGGCCCAGAAAGCAAAGGTGCCCTGCTACACTTTCTTATGAAACTTCATAAGCAGAGTGCCTTTTTCTGGATTCAAGTGCGTGAAAATTTTGTGCATCAACATTTCGGGTCACACTCCGGATCCAACATCACTTTCTCTCTTACAGCTCTTCATCCTGATGATGGATCACAGAGTGTGATCCGAAATATTGATGCAAAGAAATTTCACACAGTTGAATCCAGAAACAAGGCACTCTATTGATTATGAACTGTGGAGATCTATTCTCTTCACGAGAATTTTTAATCATAAACTTAACTACATCGTTGTACAAGTTGAAAACATGTAAAAACTCTAAATCCTTCATTAGTTTGGGCTACAGTATGCATAGGAGAGGATGCATGGAATAAATGAAGAGAAGAATAACATACATGAAACTTTTTCAGATGAACTCCAATATTTAAAGCAAACAGAAGAAAAATAAACATAAGCTACACATATACCACTTAGCATAACTGTCAAAAATCTTACCCATTATTATTAACTAACAACTTCCAATTTCTCTCCTGAATAGTTATCCTAACTGGAGTTCCCTAATGTTAGTTATTACCTGGTTGTCAGATGGTACTGGAGGTGAAGTTTGAGATGAGCCACTTCCCATGATGCCACCAACAAGGCGCCCAGGAAAACCCAGAACACCTCGAACAACACCTTTGCTAGCTCCTTGTTGAGCAAGAGCTATCCTTTGCTTATCTTCTTCAGAGAAGCCAAGCATACGTACCATGAGATCTAGAACCTGTGCATTCTCAGAAAAACAATCACAATCACAACCAGCTCATGAAAAAAACAACCTGGTTAAAAAAAAATACTTAGGGTAGGATGCAACACCTCTTTGCTATGCTGCCGTTGGAAATATGTTACAAGTAATTTTATCACAATGCGCCTACACCAGGTCGGAATGAATAGATTAGTTAGTATTAATTTATATAAAAGCTAAAATAAAGCAAGTGGAGTTCAGATGCTAAAATTTTCCTTTCCCTTGATATAAGCAAAACTCACCTAATTTTATATACTTCAAGGATACTTGTTTAATAAACTCACAGTTCAATAGAATTATAAACTGTATCCAACTAGCATTAGTTCTTAACTTCTTTCACTAGTCGAAATTGGGACTAGGCTTAATAATGCCTAGTTATAATACAGCCATTGAACCATATCTTGTCATGGTTGCCCTTTGGTAATTAAGATAATCTGGGTAAATTTGACTCGAGAGCAGATGAGGGAATTTTTCTTGGATATTCTTCCAAGAGTAAAGCTTATAGATGCTACAATAAACGCTTGTTGAACCATATCTTGTCATTATTGCCCTTTGGTGATTAAGATAATTTGGGTAAATTTGACTCGAGAGCAGATGAGGGAATTTTTCTTGGATATTCTTCCAAGAGTAAAGCTTATAGATGCTACAATAAACGCTTGCACAAAATTGTTGAAAGTGCAAATGTTAAAGTTGATGAAGATAGAAGTCTTGCAAAACAAATACAAGAAGTAGATGCTCTAGATTCAGAGGAGTTCAAGGAAGATAAAATAAGTGTAGAAGGAGGTGTAGTTGAAACAGTTGCACATAAGACACATCATCAAAGACACCTAGAGAGACATCATCAAAAGCTTCTGCGAAGTCACCACCTAAATTTATACAAAGAAATCATCCAGAAGATCTGATAATAAGAGGTGATAAGCCAAGAGCAACAAGAAGATTAATAGATTATTCAGAAAATGGGGATACGTCTTTGCTGTCAAAAATCAAACCAAAGAGTGTTCAAGAAGCAAGCAAAGACAAATATTGGATAGAAGCAATGGGCAAAGAGCTTGATCAAATTGAGAAGAATGGAACGTGGGAACTTGTTCCAAGACTCAAAGATGAGAATACCATTGGAACTAAATGAGTCTTTAGTAAATGAAGTTGGCCAAATTGTAAGAATAAGGCAAGACCTGTGTCCAAAGGATATGCACAAGTTGAAGGTGTTGACTTTGAAGAAACAATTGCACCTGATGCTCGGTTAGAAGCAATAAGAATGTTTCTAGATTTTGCAAGCTTCAAGAATTTCAAGTCTTTCAAATGGATGTAAAATCAGCCATTCTGAAAGGAAATTTGGTGGAAGAAGTTTACATGGAACAGGCTGATGGATTTATTAATTCAGAAAATAAGGACTAGGTTTGCAAGCTGAAGACGGTACTGTATGGGTTGAAACAAGCACCCAGTGAATGGTATTCTATACCAGACAAATACTTGCAGCAGCAGGGATACAAAAGAGGTTTTCTGGACAGCAACCTCTATGTCAAAAATGAAGCTAATAACATGTTAATTGCTGTTGTTTATGTAGATGATATCATCTTTGGAGGCAACAGTGAAAATATGTGCAAAGAATTTGCTACTACCATGCAAAATGAATTCGAAATATCAATGTTTCGTGAGCTGTCTAATTTTATTGGTTTGCAAATATTACAGTCAACTAATGGAATATTTCTTTCTCAAACCAAGTATATTAAGGAAATGCTGAAGAAGTTCAAGGTAGAAGACTGCAATACTGTGTACCCCCATGGTTACAAGATGTAAGTTGAGCAAAGATGATGAAACTCCCGAAGCTAGTCAAACTTTGTACAAGTCAATGATTGGGAGTTTATTGTATGTCACAGCTACACGCCCAGATATTATGCAAGAAGTTGGTTATGTGGCTTGATTTCAGACAGCACCAAAGGAGACTCATTTAAGTGCAGTAAAGAGGATATTCAAATGTCTGAAAGGTACTATGAATTACAGTTTATGATATCCTAGAGGTGAAGATTTCTTTCTCACAGTGTACACAGATGCAGATTGGGCCAGCAGGGTTGATAATAGAAAGAGCATGAGTGGGGGTGCATTATGTAGAATCCCCTTTTTGATATAATATTTAATAATAAATAATAATAATAAAATATAAAAATAAATAAATAAATAATACAATATAATTACATTTTTGTGAAGTCTCTGAAGAGAAATAATTGCAATTGGATTGATAGTCAAACTTATTGATACGAAGACCAAACATTAATTTAATTAATAAAGCTAGTTGATATTGGATGGAACAATCCTCATAAGCACACCGTTGTAGAACATCTAGAACTATAAAGTGATATTATTGCAGGCAGCAAGAATAATATTATAAGGCTTGTAGTATTAATACGAGCATTATAGAAGTAGAATGTATTACGGAAGAGGGAAGGTAGATGTGATTATAGACAGACCAAATAAGTCACATACGATGGGAACCAGCCACACAAGAGGGATAAGGATTAAACGCTATGGATTAGAAGCTATCAAATACGATATTGGCAGTACTGACATCTATGGAGGCACCCTAACACAGTAGTTGTATAGTTGTATTAATATTAAACCATGCAATGTAAGGTTGAGCATACATGATATTCAAACAAAAGAGTTGACGCTTCTACAAAAGGAAAGGAATAAATATCAAAGATGACTAATCAGATGATTAGTCAAGAAGCATGGTAAAGATAGCCACTTAATAAGCAAGGGAAATGTTATCAATATTAAGCATAGAAGGAAGTTGATATTGCTATGTTGACAGCATAAACCAATTGATAATGAATGGATGCATATGTGAACAGACATATCTCTTGGCATTCAAATATTACAACTCTTCAATCTTATAGGATATTAAAGAAAGACCCAATCCACTTGGGAGGGGGAGAACGAGAAAAATATAAAATATAATTGTTACTCTTCACAAGGATGAAATGAGAAAGGAAATGGATCTTATGTATGGTTGGGAAGCATCAATGAGTTAGAACTGATTATGGAATATTATATCTGAATTCTATTAGGAATAAAGAACCATTATATGGTCTAATATATATATATATATATATATATATATATAGTCTATTTGAAGTTGGTATATTCGTAACCTATCCCTTAGTCTCTTGCTATAGCCGCTTTTGAGGACATATAGGCTATAGGGAATGGCTGGAATCATTCCTCACAAGGTGTGTGAATTCGAAGAGAGGCTAAGGCATATATTTCTGAAAACCCTGAGCATAGTTCCAAGATGGGTATGAATATGTGTTCTGGAAACCTTGAGGGAATCTGCTTGTAGATTGGCATCCAAGCGCCCTATTACAAATACTACCTTTCATCCTTAGGGTTGAGTTTGGAGAGAAGTAAGGAAATGGGTTTGAATATGATAACTGTCAAATATATTATGAATCATTCATTGTTTTCTAAAATTAATTTGATTTAGATGCACAATCCAAAATCCTAGTTGAGAATTTCAGGGTAAATCAAGTTAAGTCCTAGTTGGGAAACATTACACATTCTTTCTAGGAAATTATCTTGTTTGGTGGTTAAGACAGAAAGAAGAGTCAATTTCTTTGTCTACAACTGAAGCTGAATACATTGCAGCAGTTTCTTGTCGCATACAGCTTCTACGGATGAAGTAGACGTTGAAGGACATCGAGGTAGAGTTTGATCATCCAATCTCTATTTTCTACGACAATATTATTATATCCAAAAATCCAGCTATGCACTTTAGGACTAAACATATTCAAATTAAGTATAATTTTTTAAGAGAGCAAGTTGCTAACAATCAAGTAAAGTTAGAATATGTTGCCACCAAAGAACAGGTTACAAATATCTTCACCAATCCTCTTCCAAACGAAACTTTTGAGTACCTAAGGAAGAAGTTGGCAGTGATGTCACACTCATCTTGCTAGTAAGGAAGAGTATTGATTCAGGGGGAGCATATAATTGTCATATCCATTAACTCCACATGAAGAAGTTGCAGAGTTATTATCTCCTTTGCCATTGATGTCAAAGCGGAAGAATCAAAGACAGGGGGAGCAGGAGCAGGTTGCATTTCAGTTTTGTAAGCTTGAAGATGTCATCAATGACAAAGGGGGAGATTGTTAGATAGTTGTACTTGTCATTGATGTCAAAGCTTGATACATGCAAAAAGATACAAGACCTTGCTGTTAGAAAGAATATGCTGCTGTGTTAGAATGAAAAGATATTCATGAAAATCAAATCAGATAAGTTTCATGTTGGGCACCAAGGTGGAGAAGATTTAGTTAAAATAAAATCAGTTTTTACAGCTGCCAAGAAAGAAGAGCAAATCACATAAAGCTGGCCATCACTTTTAGTCATTAAAAAAAACAGCAGTGTCATTTTTAGTAGGTTATATTCTTAAAGAGTTTTATGGATATTAATGAAATAATAAAAGGAAAATGCACTTTAAGAAGATGATATGTTTTAGTGATTTAAAATCAGAGATAAAGGTTGATGAGAAAAGTACATTTTTTATGAAGATTGAGCAGAGTACAAAGAAGTTTTTTAAAGCAAAGTTTATTGGAGGTCAGTGCCTCATACAGAGTTGGTGCTCTGAGGGAGTTGGTGCTTCTAGTGAAACTCACGTTTGTAAGATCGGCGTCTTGTGTAGAGTAAGAAGTTTAAAACAATATTTTGGTGTGGCTTTTTTCCCTTGGGGGTTTTCCATGTAATTTTTGTGTTCTTTCAAGTGTTGTTTGTTTGATGTTTTTGAAGTTATATTTGCAGATTTGAAATAAGTGTTAAAATGTGTCCTAATACTGATTCACTCCCCCCTCTCAGTATCAACGTGTGCTCTTCAATGTAAAAATCTAACCCTTCTATGATGATGCAAGTGAAGAGGAATCTCAATTTTTGTCTGCTGAATCAGAAGTTGATAATGTAGTAACTTCATCCTCAAATGTGGAGACTGGGCAGTATCAAAAATATCAAAGGACTGAGAAAAATCATCTCCCATCACTCATGTTAGACACTAATTTTGATCAGATGACTGCAAGATCTCATAGACAAGTTCACTTGTTCTCATGACTCATGTTATGTATTTTAATGAGCCCAAAGATTTTGCAGAGGCTAGTGCAAAGGGAGAGTGGATTGCAGCCATGAAGAATGAAATGATGTCCATTGAGTGAGATGAAACTTGGGAGTTGGTTGAATTGCCTCCTAGTAAGGATGTAGAACAAAGTGTCTAAATATAAATCTAACGAGACTATTGATAAACAAAGCTAGATTAGTTGCAAAATGATACACTGAGCAGGAAGCTATTGACTATACCAAAACTTTTGCACCTATAGCTAGGATGGATAATTTTAGATTAGTTCTATCTTTAACTGCTCAAAATGGATGGACTGTATCAGATGGATGTTAAAAGTGCTTTCTTAAATAATTGTAATGAAAAGGAAGCTTATATTTCTCAACCTCAAGGCTTTGAAGTTCCTTCAAAAGAACATTTACTTTACAAGTTGAAGAAGGCTTTATGTGGTCTACAACAAGCATTTCGAACATGGTACTCTAGAATTGATTCTTATCTTCTACAAATAGGTTTTGTAAAAGGTCAACCTGGTCCTAATCATTATATTAGAAATTTTGGTGAGGAATCTCATATACACTGGCAATAATTCCTCTTTGTTTTTTGAATTTAGAAAAACGCTAGTTTTGTTTCCAAATTTGAAGTGACTGATTTAAGAGAGAGGCATTACTTTCTTGGTCTTGAAGTTTGGTAACAAACAAAAGGATTAGTTTTGTCTCGGCAGAAGTATGTTTGAGATCTTCAAAGGTTTTCTACGCAGGATTGCAATCCCGTGGTCACACCTATGGAGGTTGGTGTTAAGTTGTCTAATTCTGACGATTCTCCTTTTATAAATCCCACTCTCTATAAACAGCTAGTTTGAAGTTTGCTTTATTTGACCACTATAGACCAACTATTACATATGCAATAACTTTGGCCTTTAGCTTCATGTCTGAAACTAAGGAAACACATTAAGGTCCTGCTAAAATGATTCTCAGGTATTGTAGAGGAACAATGCATTATATTATTTCTTTTCAACATTCCAAGATATGTCAATCGGTTGGATATACTAATTCTGATTGGGTAGGCTCTATAGAAGATCGGAAGTCTACTTCTAGTTATGCATGTAGTCTTGGTTATGCATTTATTTCTTGGAAATCCAAGAAACAACTAACTGTATCTCTTTCTATGCAGAGGCTGAATAAAAGGTTGCTAGTGTTTTGGTTGAGGAGAATGTTATAGGATCTACAACACCTTCACCATGGTTCCACAGTGTTACATTGTGAAAATCAGAGTACTATTCAAATGGATAGAACTCAAGGGTCATGGAAGGACTAAACTGACATCCAACACCACTACATTCATGAGTTGGTTCAAGAAGGCTTGGTTGAATTTGTATATTGTCCCACTGCAACACAAATCGCTGATATTTTTACAAAGACCCTTGCTCATGATCGCTTCCAGACAGTTAAGAATTTATTTGGTGTTCTTCCCAATGTTAATTATGGGGGAGAAAAGGGATAACAAACATTTTCTTCTTTTTTTTCCTTTCAATGTTCATCCTAGTAACCGGGGATGTGTCTCCACCCCTCCGAGATGCATCTCGGAGACGGAGATGTGTCTCCGAGACTTGAGGCGTACCTAGAGACCTCAAAATGGGCGGAGACTTCATCTTGAAGTCTCCCGCTATTCCCAAGTCTTCTGCCTTGTTTTATCGCATGTTAAAAACAAATTAAAAAAAATTACCATCATTTATCGCTGCCAAGCCCAAACGTTGTTGTTTGAAGCCCTGGTTGACTGAATTTGTGAATCGCGCGCACAGACAGGCCAAGGTTGGGGGATTGAATTTTATTTATATATTTTTGAATTTCAATATGTAATGTCAAATGATAATCTGATATGATCATATGAGATACCCAGAAATCAGATATGTAGTGTGAGTTTTGAACTATCTGACTCTATATGACACAATATTAAATGACATTACTAAAAGCATTACTGATTTGAATTTCACATTTGATATTTTGATTCAATGGTTTTAATGTTCAGACTTGAACCTTTCAATTGTTCTTGTTTTCAAAGCTCTATGTTATGATATTTCTTGTAAATTATTAAATTATATTAAAAAAATGCCATCTCCAAGTACCCTCGTCTCCTATTTTTGAAAATTAGTCGTACCAATACCGGTACTAGTCTACAAGTCTCCCCATCTCCAGGTGACTATGATGTTCATTATAGGGGAGAATGAAAGATAATAAACATTGAATAATTGTTTTCATTCATTGGATATTAAACAAATAGTAATATAATAATATTTGATTAGGTATCAGTTATTAAGTAGTTTTATACTTCTTTTTTATCTGCTTATATAAATGAACTCTTATACATCAATGATAAGATAAGCATTTTTTTAGTGCATCCCTAAGTCGATGATTTGTAGACCATCTTAATAGTTTGTTTTGTAAATTTAATACCTTCAACTCGAGTTTAATAATGACTTTCCAAACTGTGTTTAATCCAGAGTTGCCAGAAACTCCTTTGTCCCTCCTCGGGGGCGCGTTTCCTCACATCCAATTCGGAAACGTATCCGATACGGCCCGGATACACGTCAAAACTTGATTTCCCAACCATGCCGAATACTATGTGATTTGTTTTTTTCTAAGATTTGACATAAATCTTCCCAAATTTAATATAAAAACTTCATTAATGCATTTTTTTTTTTAAATTTGGTATAAACAAAACCTGCATGCAGCAAATGAGAAAGACAAATGAAATGTTTTTCTATTACAGTGACCCATTTTCTTGGGTTATCTTCTAATGAAACTCTACTATTTTTGCGTATTGTAAAGTGTTAAATTAACTTATAATTATTAATGTAGAATTTGTGTCTATATTGCTTTTGAAATCTCTAATAACTTAGAAAATTGTGTTAAATATATGTGTGTATTTTCTATTAATGTCATATCCAGCCATATCCATATTGGGGGTCTTAAAAAATGGCCGTATCCGTACCCGATACCATATCTGTATTTGTTCTTGTATCCGTGTCCATGCAATTTTGGTTTAATCTACTCCTAACTTTGGGGATGAGAGATGAAATTCAATTTTACATATACAACAAGATAGCTTGTATTGAAAGAATGTGTCCACATGCCACCATCAATCTCTCCAACAAAGTGGTGATCTAGAGTATCCTATCTTGTGCAACTATTTGTCATGACTCACCATGATGATTTCACATGTTTCAAAATCAGCTCTCATGAAATAAAACTTGGTTTTTAAGGACAACCAAAGCCCATCATTCCCACATTCCAAGCCACCTTATGAAATTCCTGGCCACCTTTAATGTTAACTGCAAAAGAGCTTTCAAGCCTGTTGTAGATTACTATTAAAGGAACCCAACAAGAAGAAGAGAGGACATGAATAGCTGCAAGGACTTTGGACCATTTGATATATTTTCCCCTGCTCATTTACTAACACAATTTTCGTAATGTCCTCTTTTCGAAATGGGATTATTATAATAATAAATTAAAATATTAGAAGTCCAGGGGCATGTGAAGAATCATGACTATTTAAGGAAAAAGATATATAATACGAAGAATAAATCTTTTATTATCTGATTATTACTCCTCTGAAGCATGTAACTACAGTTCATTTAACTTGAGAACAGAACCCCTCATAGTAGGAATTGAAGGATGGAAACCCACAATTTCTCAAGAGTAATTTAATACGAAAACCACCATTGTGCTAAGATCATAGAAGGAACTGACGGATAGAAACCCACAATTTCTCAAGAGCGATTTCACATGGAAATCACCATTGTGCTAAGTTGACTGATCTTCCAGTAGACATTATTAACACTTCAAGTTAATAACACTTGTTTTTTATCAGCAAATCTGATTGCTATCTTTAAAAGAGATATTTAACTGTGCGGATTCAATTAGTTATCAGAAATACCAATTGGAAAAAGTATACTTTCCAGTGCATTTCTTATTGTATATTAGAAGGGGTTGCATGAAAAGCAAATGGGACGACCATGAACTTAAAAATCTTTCCATGATGAATTCCACCCCCAACCAGTCTTGAACCAAAGGTGGCAGGGGAAGAAACATTTGCCTATAGCATTAAGTCTTGGACCATCGAGTGTTAAATCTTGAAGCGAGATACAATATTCCAAGGCATTCCATGGTCATTTGCACAAACTCTTCATCAATAAAAACGAGAAAAGAATCAACAGACAAATGTACATTTATTATTTACTCAACCATGCTTCCCAAAAGGGTATTTCCTCTGACCAAGGCTCTGGAGGTATAAGTAGTTAACAGAAATCCAAATGATTTTGCTGCAAGAATATAAAGACAGGGAGCTAAAGAGAGGTGTTGTCTAATAGATCTAAATAACCGAAGAATTCATATTGTTACCCTATGTCACAAGGTTCAAATTCGAATTTGAGCTCAAAATTTGGATGAAGTTCGGCAAGGGTAAAAATTCGAAAAAGAATGACATTAAATTTGCCTTGTATAAATTTATTTATTTCCAAATATAAGTAATATATCCACAAAATTGTCAAAATAATTTTACACTACTAGATAATTTAACTAAATAACTTGATATTATTTTAAAATAAAACAATACCATATTAAGTAATAATATTATATTAAATCATAGATGGAACACTCGCATAGTACTCGGCGAGTTGCAAAAACTCGCCAAGTTTTTGGGCCTGGTGAGTTTTTGCCACTTTTACTCGAACCAAAAACTCACCGAGTTTTTGACTAAAACTCGGCGAGTCCGTCATTAAAACTTGGTCGCAATCTAAAATCAGCGTTTAAAGGCAAAAAATGGCCCCAATCAATTTCATTTCAGACTAGATGACGTTGAGGATGAGTCGGATGAGAAACATCGCCTGTGCCAGGAGAAGCTAGAGGCAGAGCTCCATCCAGGATGGAGGGCGAGGAGGCACAGTCACACCCAGTGCAGTGTTAGGATTAGAAGACAAATATCTAACAGTTAAATACAGATTCGATCAATAAAATAGAGGAACAAAACACAAAAAATGAAACAAGAAGACAAAGAATTTAACGTGGTTCACCCAAACTTAGGCTACGTCCCACAAATAGAGAGTCCAATATTATTATCCAGTAAATCAAACTGATTACAACCAGCAATCCTTTGCAACTCAATACCGCTGCAAATGCTACAATACTTCTGCACACTGAAATGCCCTAACCCTAACACTATTTATCAAGGCTAATGACGGTTAATAATTAGGGTTACAATATGTCAACCAATAGAAAAATAACTCCTGACAGCCCCTGGACCTTGCAAGGGGCGCTGCCCCTTGACCCTGTTTTGGGGGATTTGCCCCCAAACCCCCATTTAATAATTTGGGGGGAAACTGCGTTGATAAAAGTGGGGAAAAACAAACCTCCAAGTCTGATAAGGCTCCATATAACATGTAGAATTCTAGGACTAGACCCTCTAGTTCTACCTCTTCCTTAGTTTTTGCTAGAGCTGGGAAGAGGAAGATGTAATTGTAATGATGTATTTACTTTTAGTTTTATAGAAACTATTTACTATTTTGCTTCCAGCCATCAGCATTCCTCATGAGAATGTGATTTTGTACCCACTTTGCGTTTAAATATATCTAGACTCGGCTTGTTTCTTTTGTGTTCTCATTTATTGACTCATAGGATACATCTTCTCATTGAATTTTGCAAAAAATAATGTATTTCTAATTAATTTTAAGCAATTTTTTAAGTTCCCGAGTTTTTTGCTGAGAACTGGCCGAGTTTTTCCTGAGTTTTTTTTTTCAGGCCTTGGCAAGTTTTTGGTTTTGGCAAGTTTTCCATCTATGTATTAAATATCATAAAATTCAGATGAAGCAAATTGGCAAGGGTCGCCAAAATTCAAATTTCATGGATGAAATTTGACAAATGTTGTGACTTAGTTGTTACCCATTGATGATGAGACAAGTCGAGGCATCCTTAAACACAACCTTTGGTGAATTAACCTACCTTAGGTGAAACATTCTAATGGCTAAACAATTTCACATATCTTCATGTATTTGACCATAGTAAAGTCAATGCAGAGAGAGAGCACAACAAGAGGGGACTCCATCAGGCAGGCACCACCAAAATGATTTCATTTCCAGTATCACTGGAGGCATATAAATCGATGAGCATCGATGAACTATTAAAATAAATAAAATTTCTACATAGACCAATTGGTGGGCTCAATGCCCCTATCCACTATGTGAGCTTCAATCACATTGTAATTTTAATGTTAGACACATTTGGTATATACTCAATCTGCTGATTATAATTATTCTAACATTTTAGTGTGAAACCTAATAGTTAATCACAAATTCAGAAATTCTCCAACATGTAATTCTCATGGGATACAGTTATTTCCAAATGAAATAACTCTTATATAAATTGCAATTAGCCACGACATGAAGAGCACACAAGCAATACTGAAAGGGGGGAGGGGTGAACTTTAAACTTTTAAAGCGTGCCCAAATTACAAGTGTGAGCACCGACCCTCTTTGAAGCAGCAACTCAGAACACTGAAGCACCAACTCCCTTTGAAGCACCGACTCCGAACACTGAAGCACCAACTCCAGTCGCTGAGGCTAAATCATTAATTTTGTTTTCACATCAATCTCTACTTTTTCTTCACCCAGCTCCTTCAATTTTACCAACTCACAAAAATTCAACCTATATACACCAACAATGCCAAGATACAAGCAGACGTAATATATCAATCAGATCCAGTCACTCTTTATCAAGGACTTTAAATAAAACATATACACTCATCAAATTAGATGCTTCAAAATCTGTTCTTATGAAATTGTGGACCACTATATTCACACCCAGCAGAAATGCATGAATATCAGCTTAGTCTCAGCACAACTCTGTTTTAAACAGCACCTTCAATTCCAACATACCATATACTTTCAAAAATCCATTACGCCTCTGACAGCAATTTCAAATCACCAGCATTTGTAAAATGAGCCACCCACACAGAGAAAAGGAAAACGCGACTCCTAAGAATACCCATTTCTTTTTACAGTGCTACATATTAAGAACTATATATATATATATATATATATATATATATATATGGCTCAAATTCGCGCACAACATAATAATTCATTCAAAACGGCCAGCCCAGCTTCATAATCTCACGGTACTTGCATCTTTTTCACACAACATATCAAATCCTCACTCCCGTACCTTTTTAAGAAAAACAATCAACTCTTTTGACACAATTCTGTTCCTCCTTACAATGCACACCTTTGACTTTTCAAGAAGCCAACCCCTGATACACGCCAAGAATACATACCAAAAAGCACCTTTTTAATTGACACCTCTTGCCATTGAAAAACACTACAATAAGAAAACACGGCTCATGCTGAAAAGAATAAGGCATAGCATAATATTGCCCAGCAATAGAATAAATGATATTCAACGCAAAGCTTCAATTAGAATACCTACACACACGATACCATGTCTTAGTCAGCATATTAACTAGCAATCATAGTGTAATGTCTCATTTTGTCCAAGTGATCACCTAGAGGAGATTATTAACCGTGGGCTAATTAGATTTATTTAAGGGAATAAATTAATTAATTAAATGTTAAATAGTCATAAGTCCTACGGGATTATATAAATTTAATTACTTAGCAGCTGGACATATTTTATTTTATTAAGTGACTTTATAATAATGTCAATGACAAATTATAATGTAAAGTCACTTTTGAGGGGGAAAAGTAAATTAAAAGAGGAATAAAATAAAGTATTACTTTTGAAAAGGAAAAGCATTATAAAAGAAAGAAAAGGTGAACTGAGGATTCATTCTTGACTTATTATTTTCAAAGAACCTTTTCCTTGAGAGCTTGAGATCTTCAGCTTGCAGGTTTAGCAAACCCTAGAGCGGAAACTCTAGAGGATTTGGCTTTTTGGACGAAAACCCAGATCAACCCACTTGGTGAATTCATCTCAGAATTCACAGTTTCACATCATTGATCAGTTTTCATGGAGATTTGTTGATCTATCTTGCAGAACTTCAAAGGGTTTGTTATCTTATGTATGGAGGCATTCCAGGTATGTGTTACATGACGGCATTGTGCATTTTCTGATTTGTAACAGCAGCAGGTGTTTGTAAACAGAAATACATTTCTATATCACAAGAATACCCATTGGCTAAATTTGATTCTCTGTATTTCATCAAATTAATTTCCTTGAAAATCTATATCATTTATCTTGTATGTTTGCATGTTGCAATATTACATTATGAAGAAGTAAAACATGAGCAAAAATCAAAATTTAAATCAGATTTGAAGCGTTATCAGAGTCTGGGATATTTCACGTAACCACATTACAAATAAAAAAATGTCTTCCATCAAGGATTTTATATCCCCACTCGGCTTGATAAGTAACGCACAATAATGCTCAGTCGCAAAGCATCATCTTCCCGTCTCCATACAATTGCTTCCGTTTTTTAACTTAAAAACAAGGTATGAATATAGTCATGCCCACTATTTCTCCCCTTGAATTTTCACCAACCAGTTTCAAAGGTAATGAATATCACACTTCCAAAAAATATACACAACTTATTGACCAAAAAAAAATTCCAACGCTGACATGGCAAGTAGGCTGACTTGCCAAGTGAGTGGACAAGCAAGCAGCTGAAGCACCTCAAGCACCTCAACCAAGCAAGCAAGTAGCTCAACCAAATATCTAGTACTTTGAGTAATACTTCGAGATTTATAAAACCTTGATTATCAACCTTTGACATCAATGACAACATACTCAACACGACACTCATACAAAAACTGATCCAATTTCTCCCAAAATATCATATACTGTTAATAATCCACACCTCTAATACCCAATAATTTCATGGCGGAACAATAAGTCTTTGGCACGAGAAACAGCATTCTGTCACAATAGTATTCAACCAAGACAATCCAGCTATTGCAGGAAAAATACATTCAATTACAAAATTCTTCAATCAAGGAATCAATTGTTTAAAACTGGATATTTAAATTTTTATTATTAGTGTTTAAATCCATCGGAAAAATTTGTAAGTTCATACAAGATTCAATGAAAAAACGGCATTTCAGCTAGATTTCAACTAATTATGGTTAAGTGCTAGAAATAGCAACAAATTAAATAGAACATGATTTATAAATGATGATTCCATACTATGTCAATACAAGCAGCCATAACATGTTACCACAAGGCACAATGTTATGCCATCAACAGAAACAGATTCAATGGCAACCTAATAGTAGAAAATTAAATAAGAAATGAATATGTAAACACAATATCTGACCTGTCAACAAAATAGTCTGAATCTAAAGACATCCTGTTCAATCGTGTCATGCTCTGCTCCAAAGCACGGCGTAACCTCAAAATTTCTTCTTCTAATTTCTGGGCTCTCTGCTGGCCTTCTGAATGTTGCCTTTCAGCTACTGCCAACTTATCCAAAATTTCATCTTTTTCTTTGATCTTTATCTCAATCATGTGATATGCTGTCTGCAAAATTCATTTCAGACGGTGACATTAGTTTCGTCCACAGTCCTTGTCACCAAATCTGTATATCCCATTTTTACCAGCTTTAAAAGATAAGTAAATAATTAAGTAAAAGTTATAAATTATAATATTATTAAAGTCACTTTATGATTTAAATATTAAATTTTAATATTTATATTTGGAATGGATGCCAATAAATTATTATAAAAGGGTGGCGGAAAGAAGGATTAATCATTGAGGAATTTTACTACAGAGTTATAGGGGAGCCGTGGCTTTTAGGGTACTTGAGGATGGAAACCCTCGAGTTTTCGTGGATTGGACAAAAACCCAACACCATCCATCCGTGGGCGGATTCACTGCAGGATTTGCAAAATGGGCCTCTTGACTAAATTTGTAAAGTCTTCAATGAAGACAAATTTTAGGAGATATTGATCAGGTCTTCAAATGAGGATCTACTTCAGAGGTACTTGTTCAGTTTTCAGGAATCAGAATAGTGATAATTTGCAGTGCTATTGATTGATTATTCAGAGTAAAAGAGTGAGCAGGGAAACATTATAAAGATTATAAAGCAGATTCTCTTTACTGAATAATTCATTCTGAAGTTGGTCGAATGAATAAAAAGTATTTCAGCGCATGGAGAATATTATTATTTTACAGGGCACTTCAAGCATAATGGCAAATGTTTGAGCCAAGCTACACTTTACAGACCTGGACGATTAATATTTCAGCATCATGGGCTTATTTATGCCAGAAAAACAATATTATTTGTCTTGATATGGATAATTAAAGTTATTTTCCTTGTTGGGCAGACGCTTGGGCGATTATATCATAATATAATTTGAGTTCCTCTAATGTTTGAGGTCAGTTAACATTGAAGGGAAATCTTTATGCATGGATATAATTATTGAAGAATAGCACTGCAATATATATATCTGCCGCTAATATTATAAGCTGAAGACTTAATTTATGAAAGCAATTAAAATACTCTAAATTGGATGCTTGCCTGCCGTGGCTAAGTGGGTGATCCACTAATGTTCAAACTATATTGCTGGGTGCTTAAATTACGATGATAACTTTTAGAGTCATTGGTTCATTCTTAATGAGATGTGGAAGCTCTTGTTGCCGTTAAAGCCTGTTATATGAATTTCAGGAGTTGATTACCTAGGACTGGGATGTGAGTTTCAGCACTGGACATTCCTCTGCACTCAGACAGCATATGGAATCCTAAATTGGCCCCACTCAGACAGCTTTGTGTGTTTGAAGGGATCAAACTCTCTAGCAAACCCAGTTGGATAGTGAGGAATCTGAATCTATTTCTTCTGGCCATCAATCTCCTTGCCCAGTCGTGGCACTTATTCTGCTATTTCAGGTTACATAAATGCACAGAAGTGGGACACTGCAGTTGCTAAGAATCTGGATACAGATTTGCGAGAGGACTTTATACATACTTTTCCTTGTTAAGCAATATAACCCCGAGTACAATACCAGTGTGTGGATTTTCTATAGTTTCTATTAGCTGTATGATTTGTTATCATTATCACTCATTTGAACTGCTGTGATAAGGTCAGAAACCTGTTCATGTCTCTCTAAAAGTTATATCAGAATATAGATTTAAAAGGTTTCAGCTATAAGCAAACATTTCTATTTGGATCACATGTTTCAGTTATATGCATTGTTATAGTTTATCTCATTATGAATGATACATGTTGAATATGTGATTGAAACCTTAGAATACTCTTACACACCAAAATTATGCAAATACACTTACACTTCAGAAACATGCCAATAGTCTGATAAAATGAGTTGAGTGGAAACAAAAATTTGGAAAAAGAATTCGAAAGGATATTAAAAAACCTGTAATATTGCCAATAGATTAACACCTGGCATATACATCTCATCTCTCAAGTTTTAGATTGTGAAAAGATTTAGATCTACTGATTTTGGAATCCACCACCAATCACTATATTATAAGTATACAGTGACAACAAATGCTTTGGATTTTTCGAAATGCAGCATTTAAATGGCATTATCTTGTGCCACCTTTTTAAGGCTTTGAGTATTTCAGCCAGCCTCTTAGCAGCTTTAGATAGGAGCAACCTTTCAACTGCCTCAATTTGGTCCTGGTGCTGCTCGAAGTGTTGACATCAGACATTCCTTCTGTTGTTGAATGCAATCCTTTCCATGTTGAACAATAAAGAGGAGTGTCTGGTGTACTTAGTTCAAAACTGCCAGTAATACAAGAACCTGAACCTGCAATAGAAAATTTGCTACTTTACCTCTGAGCCTTCTAATAATTGGCTGACTAAATTACTCCAACAAGAGAGTATTCAGATGAAAAATACCAGAATTATTAATGAATCAACCAAAGAATTCTGTTGAAGCTTGCTCATTTCCCAGCAAACAAATCCATGGCAGGACTTAGATGACATTTATTATATACCCAGTTGTCAATTGATGAATGGTTCACTTGAGATTGCTCATGTCCTTGAAGAATTGATTAATGGCAGGTTTCATTTAAAGTTGATTGATGATCCTTATGGGATCTAGGAGGAAATCTCATTAGTACATGAAACCATTTCAGCAGGCTCCAAGAGAAAAAATCACCCTGATAATTCAACAGTAGAAAACTGCTGGTTTTGGTCAAGTGATGATTTGGAAACCACCAGATTCACATTGCTCAGTTTCATAATTGATGCAATGAAAATGGAACAGTCAGCTGCTGAAAAGGGGAAATTTTGTCCCAACACAAGAAACAAGATAAACTTTCTAGTTGACACTATCTCATTGAATTCTATGCTAGCTGAGTCTCTAAGACATTGCATACTCGGCGAATCACCAAGTATTAGCCATTTGTTTTGCTCCACAAGTTTGAGTGAGGTTTACTCGCCAAGCTAATTTTGCAGAGTTTTGTTTTGTAAAACTTGCAAACCTCTTGGCGAGTACTTGCTGAGACTCACCGAAAAACCAGCGAGATTTTTCATTTAACTCATGGCACCCAAATGTCAAAATTTAGGGGGAAAAACATGGTTTAGACACTGCAAAATTTTGGTTTTGGCCTCTTAAAAATTTATGAAAATAGTGTGCACCATGAAGGTTTTTGTGGTTTTGGAGAACTTCATTTAAGCTTGGTGGTGGGGTCTCTATCCCTCAATCTCACTATGTATTGCAATAGGGAATGCGCCATGGGTGCTCCACCAAACTCATTTGACAAATTGTGATATTGCTATCAGGATTCAATTGTGTAGTTTTTGAGTCAAACTCATTGACCCATGTTTCATGAGTAGTCGTTCACAAGAACCCATCTCTCGTGAGAATGAATGGAGGAACCCTTAGCACTCACTGCATCTAGGTGATGCTCACAGAGGTGAAGCACCAGGACCTCCCGAGAGGTCACCCATCCAAGTACTACTCCAGCTCAAGCGCACTTAACCACGAAGTTTCCTCCAAGGTTAAACCCACTTGCAACCTTCAGCAAGTGTTGTGTCTTATGAACCATTCATTATAAAGCCCCTTAAGCTCATCAATTGATAAGTAGGAGATATTTTCCACAGCAAGTCAAATTATGATATTGTTGTCAAGATTCAACTGTGTAGTTTTTTAGTCAAACTCGTTGACCAATGTTTCATGAGTAGTAGTTCACAAGAACCCATCTCTCATGAGAATGGGTGACCTCTCGGGAAGTCCTAGTGCTTCACCTCTGTGAGCATCACCTAGATGCAACGAGTGCTAAGTGTTCCATTCATTCTCATGAGAGAGGGGTTCTTGTGAACCACCACTCATGAAACATGGGTCAATGAGTTTGACTCAAAAACTACACAGTTGAATCCTGATAGCAATATCACAATTTGACTTGCTGTGGAAAATATCTCCTACTTATCATTTGACATATTTTATAGCTAAAATTTGTTAAAATTAAAATTTTATTCAAAAAAATTATCCAAGTCAAAACATTCTGGCTTGATGAGTACTCTCCAAGGCCAAGTTTGCTAACCATAATTTGGAGTCTTCTAGCATGCCATAAGAAGAGATTGAAGGCCCAAGGGCCAAGACAAGACGGGGAGGAAAAATGAAAATGTTGTAGCAACAAGAAGGTGAAGAAGAATGCTTGCTTATTTGAACCATATGCTCCAAGCAATTGACCATTTGCCACTATCATTTAGGTAACAGGTTTACCCCACTTTTGGGCTTTCCTAGGATAATTATTCCCATCTTTTGTTTATTCCAGTCCATTTTTGTTTACAACAGCATTTTAATTCTTGAGAGAAGGACCCATTAGGGGATGGATGAAAACTTACACCATCATTTAGTATCACCAAGTAGCACAACAGTTTTTATGTTTGATTCATGATTGCTACTTGAAATTAGAGGAAATTACAGATCAAATGACCTCAAACATTAATTACACTCAGAAGAGGTAATTAACAGGCATTTGATTGATATTAAAATTATTATTTCGATTTTATCAAAATTGAATATTCAAGTTGTTATGCTTGGGCCAGACAAAGAAATCAAAGTGGGCAGGAATCCCAAATTAGTGATACCTCACAACGATGAGCATCAAGGGATAACTATCAGACACAGTTTGGTGACTGTCTTTCCCCAGCCTAGACCTATTGTATTGAATTATTGTGGTTGTGAGCAGGTAGCATTGTAATCAAAAGTTGTTGCCTTGTGCCTTGCCACTGTGTAGAAGTTACCTACCTTCAAGTTTTCAGACAGTTTGTTGATCTCTTCTCTTGCAGCAGCTAACTCACCAAAGACACGATCCTGCCAACGATAACATGCAAAGATTACCTAAGCATTCTTAACACATTTATCAGTAAATTGACCAAAAACAATTTAGGAGTGACTTGAAATTCAAATAATAAAAATACCTTTGCTTCACTCTCTGCATAGTATTGCCCAAGAACAGTCTGAAGATTCTGAACTTCAACATTTTTTGATTCTAGAGTACTGACACAAACTGCAAGTTTTTGCCTTAGATCACTGATAATTTCATTTGCCTTCTGCAATTCATCACTATTGCTCATTTTAATTTCATCCTGACTTGCAATTGCATGTGCAAGAGATCTCTCCAATTGCATTATGCGAGCATTTCTAGCATCTACTAGCCTCTGAAGATCCGCTATGCGTTCACTATCTTCATCCATTTTCTCTGAATCTTCTAACTCCTAACAGAATGCACCATCCAGGACATATATTATAACGTACACTGAAAATGCAGATATATTTCTTGAAACAAATCACACAACTTCCTAGACTAGCAACTATTGTTGAAGCATGGTAAATTGGTAAGATAAAAGTTACAACATTTCCTGATCTATTCCCAACGTACTCAATTGCCAAAAGGAAGAAATTGCCTTCTTTCTAATTTCTAAGGTACACAATATTTTACTTTTCCCATTCATACTTTTAGTAATTCACATTAGACAAGAAAAATTAGATGTTCCATGGCATTCATGTAAACTACAGTGGCATGCAAAGTTAAAATGAACCCAAAACCAACACTATATCCTATTTATAACACATTAACGGCAAATAAAATCTTTATGTGCTCCCTGGAAATATGTTGCATGGTGAAGAGACATGAACAAATTACCTTATCCAAGAGATGTTGCTTAAGTCTGGCCAAATCACGCAATGCTTTATCCCTTTCTTTGCAAACCTCCTTCAAGTTGTGTTCAAACTCTAATTTCTGCAACCTATGAGCTTCTTCCAGGCTTCCCAGATTTTCAAGTGATAGTTGAACCTGCTGAATATGCAAGCATCAAATGATGTTAAATACATTATGAAAAAGCATGCCAAAACAAGTTTCAAAAGATTTAATACGGTAGAAATTTGTAAAAAAAATATCTAGCAATATCAAATCACTTGGATTAATGGTATACTTAAGGGGTTCCATAAAATCAGAATACATCATGCAATAGAGTGACAAACTAATAATAAATGCAGCAATCACCAACTTCAAGTGTAAACATATTCATGTACACTCGCATCTTTGCCAACTTCTATAACATTTTCGGAATCTAGTGGCCTTAGTGAAGGACAGTGCCAATCAATACGAGTAAAATTTACAATTCAATCTTCTACACTAAAGCCCCTAATGATCAATGCCTAGTTCCTAGAATTAATCTGTCTGTTCCTAGCCACTTCCAATCGTTCCCCAATTCCCTTCTCCAAGCATTTTCCTGTAAAGAGCCTACCTGGCTCTTCCCTTAGAATTCAACTGCAATAATTCCCTTTAACTCTGTAAAGAAATGTTTTTTGATATTTTCCACGCAAATATGTAAATTTTATATTTTCTCCATATATGAAAAGAATTGCACTGTCACAAATCAAAATTCTTATCTATATTACTGGATAAATTCCACACCATATAATCATGAGATTTGATTGCATAAAAAACGAAATCACATTACAATAAATGGCTACCTCATTCAGCATTCATAACTTCTCTATGGCGTCTCTTGACTGGCTGCGGCTGAAGTCTTACTGCTATGGCATGGTGCTGTTTGTAAGGTGGAGACTCCGTCCACATCCAACGAAGAATGAATCCATGCTCGGTCTTTACCCAAACCCGCAGCCTAAGAGTTACGGCGGTAATGTAATGGATCGGCCTCCAAAACAGCAAGTTGGCCGCAATAACACGATTCACTGGGCTCACACGCCCAATTCAAAGTGCAGACAAAACTGAATTGAATTGTCAATTCAATCAGCGAAAACCTTAAGGAAACCCTCTCTCCACAATTTCGAACAATAAGCCAAGTGTTTTAAAAAGCCATAGAATGCCTTCTCCAGAATTCGAAATCCATCATAAACGCTGAAAGCTTCCTCAAGAAGGCTCGATTTATTTTACTTAGCTTCGACAAGACACCGTTAATAACTTAAAATTCATCCCCTCCAAACTTTGGTCATTTCAAATAATAAACATATCAATCTTTTGACTTATTGAAATGCCCAATATAAATCAATAAAGGTATCATTAATATATTAATGATTTGACTTATAACAAAGCTCATAAGATAAGTAATTAAGAAAGACTTAATTAATCAACTCTATCCACTTCCAAGACAACTCTGACCACTGCAAACCCAAACCATTTGCTCAGACACCTTACCAGAAAGGGAAACTGGCAGAAGAAGACTTACTATAAACAGTAAGTTCCAACCAAGAGACCCTCAAATCCAAACATTAGCCCACGAGGGTCACAATGATGGGCTACTAAACATATCCCACAGAAACCTGCTAAATCGGGGACATCACATTTCCATACCAACGTCATGTGTTCAATACCTCAATCACAACATACTGATTTTATTTCCTAATTCCCACTTTTGTCTCATATTTGTCTTATCTATCCCCTTTTCCACTAACCCATCTTATTTATCTTTCCCTAAGATCCTGTCATCCCACTCACCTAGGCTAATCCACACTACACTGAATTTCCATATCATGTCCTTTCCCACAATTCCTAACGCCTATTTACCTAAACATCTAACCTATCCTCCACATCCCATTGAATCCAAATTAGCCACTACTCATGCAATCTTGCCAGAAAATTTGTCTAAATCAACTCCTCCAGCCACCTATCATCATCACCAACACTCCATCGACAGCTAGATCACACATCACAGTTAAGTGATAAAGTTTTACAAAAGACAAGCTATTTACTTCCCATAAGTTCAAATTTAATAACACAATCCCAAAAAGTTGAACACACAAGTTTGCTAAGCTTTTAGTTGCATTAATAATAGCTATTAAAGTGCTACCAGACTTAACTGTAACATCTACAAAAGAAAATACTTCTCACACAACAATGAGTGAAAGTAAGTCAATTTAGGAAGCAATGAGATTTTTATTGCAAAGTCCGTGTGTAGGACCAGTTAAAACACCCTCAACATTTAGTGGTTCTCTTTATCTCCCCCCATCAACTAATTGTCTCACTTTTCATGTTCGAGTGCACAAAACCATCTCGGTAGCCTCATATAACTCCACAAATCTTAGAAACTGATTTGTGGATGTCTTCTTAATCTAACAAGGTCAAATGAAGGACAGATCACTGAATGGCGGCTCAATCTGTCTACCATACAAATTCATTGAGGTGCAAAAAATAACACTACAAATAGAAGCAAGGCCTTGTACAAATCCAGGGATAATAATCTTAAAAAAGGATTGAAAGTGTACAACAACAACAAACAAAAAAAACCCTCCACAGAACAGAAAAAATGGCAACCAACAATGAAAGTAGAACAACCTTGTGAACACTAGATTCATCCCATCAGTAAAGAAGTAGATTAAACCAAGCCCACTAGTGCAAACAATAGATTTATCTGATCAATAAAGAAGAAGACGAAGAAGATTCAGCCACCTCCACTGGTGTCAAAAGCAGAAATTATTTTAACCCCAGCAATTCCACACCTCAAAAGCTAACCCATTTCATGGAAAATACAAACGTTGATAATGACAGAAGCAAGGTATTTCCTTACCCAAATCTAGGCCCCAAGCTTCTGCACATTTAGCTGTTGGTTTAACCTTGGCCTCAAAGGAGAATGAATCCCTGCTTCTGTTCCTCCAACTTTTCTAAGTTTGATGTAAATCACCCTGATCTTAGCATTCACACACAACCTCATCTTGCCTTCCCTACTCATGAGTTTTTGTCTCCAGTTCATTCCCATGCTCCTCAGTGTTTCACTGGGACAAATCCCTACTGCCATGAATATTTTAACAACCCACTCCTTCAAGATGCTGACACCATCCTGCTGCCTAGCATGAATAGAAATTTCCAACAATCTCTCAGGATATCTCAAAGGTCTCAAAGCCTGTAAAAGATCATTGAAGAACATGGAGTATACAAACCCTATTTGAAGACTTCTAGCAGTGTTAATTTATTATATTTAACATGGAGTATACAATATATTATTATTAATCAATATCAAAGTATTATATGTATTCTGAATGATCATACAACTCAAGCTACAAACATTAACAAGTGTCATGAAACAAACTATTAAATTTGATGGAATTACTAAGGGGGTTGATAGCTCAGCAGATGCAAGATCAGAGGAAATTGGTCAAGAATTATAATGAAGCCTCAAGCATTTTTTCCAGTGGCTTGCCATATCAGCAATTTTACACAGGGACATCAAGACTGCAAGTTTTGGTCAAACAAACCAATTTGATATTTTGATGTCTTTGCACAGTAAAACAACATGCTGCAAAAATATTTTGAAAATTTTGCTTTTGTATAGACCTGAATGACCCAACTTGCTTATAACTACTGGTCTCCTGGCATGTAACCATTGTAATGATTGTCAGTTAACAAAAATCTAAAGCTCCTCATTTGACTCTGATCTTCCATTTTGTTTATGTTAACTCATTGTAATCCCTTTATTTTCAATATATTATAAACTTTTGCCATTACATGAATTTTGAAATGTGTTGAGCAATTTCAAGTTTCTTGTATATTGCTCTGTCCAGCCTAATTCTTCAAGACTTCCATAATTGTTCCTTTTATGGCTATCTATCCAATGATATATCTATGCGTGGGGACAGATAATTGACCAATAAAAAATGGATCTATTGCACTTTAAAAAATCAGTAAACTTGGGATCTTTGAAGCCCTAAATTGATATTGTTCACTATCTTGGATTGCCAACCAAAATACATTTACCTTGAGTTAATGTCTAATGTTGGGAGTGCCATGTGCAGATTTAATATCATGTATATGTCTTGTAAATAGTGAAAGTTCAGCCTATTGCCATGCAGTCATATCTGCTAATCTATTTAATGCTAATAAATATTTGTTTCAACAAAGATGCCAAGATATCCATTTATGACAGTGCAATTGAGTTTTTGTGAGGGTTAAAAACTACTAAATCAGAAGTTGGCAACCTGTAGCACTTATTTGCTAACCATCTATTTAATTATTTTTCTTAATGTATATGGAGCTCATGCCCCAGATATTTTGTGGATTACAGAAAATTAATGATTTAATGTTCACAACTAACCAAATTATGTTGAAGGAGCTTGTAACTGTATCTGATTACATGAGGAAATTAAGATACCAGATTTCTCTAAAATGCCCCGGAATCTGATTCCAGTTCCGGTTCTTTCCAGATTCCTGCTGGGTTCCGGCAGGGTCCCTCCCGGGCAGAATCGGGGGGAACCCACAGGCACCCAAGGCTGTGGGCGCCCAAAAAACAGGCCCCACATGCCATTTTTAATTTTTTTTAATCTAGAAACCTTCTAAAACCCTAATTTCGACCATAAAGCATGCATTTGGTCATTTGATAATATATAATTCATCTCTCAAGCATTTTTCACCATTTTTGTTTTGTTCTACAGCCGTACAATTTTTCTTTGAAGGTGAACGCTACAAAGGACTAAGACCCGCATCAAAGACTTAGGAATCGTTGGGGAAGGCAGATTTAGTCGTCAAAGGTGAGTGAATCTTCATTTTGTTCAAGTTTTCAATGAATTTTTCAAGATTTTTAAAAAAAATTCAAGTTAATTAAAAAGTTTTTAAAGAAGTTTTCAATACTTTTTTATACTTTGTATGCATATAAAGGGGTTATAATGCCGATATTTTTTTCAATTATTTTTTTGCAATAATGTCTTGAGTTTTCTTTTCCATTTTAGGTTCATTATTCAGAGTCAGACACAATGGCTAGAAGTGGAAATGGAAGCTCTAGTTCAGTTGTTGGGGCGAACCCTTTTAAAATTGATGCCGGTTCACCACTTTGGCATTACACAACAATGATTAAGGCATTGCCTAGTGATGGGAGATTTCTTTGGCGGTGTAACCATTGCAACGTAGAGTATTCGAGCTCATACTTTTGAATGAAACCTCACTTCATTCCCAGCAGTGGAAAAGGAATGAAAATTCGTAAGGGGAAAGATGGGAAAAGGCTACCAACTCATTTAATCTTGCAATATGCTAGAGAACAAGAGGAAGCTGATAGAAGCAACAAAGGAAAGACTACTCCATCACCTACCCAAACAGGCTTGAGGAGACCTTCTAGTGGCTTGGTAAAATCCGCTAGCCCGCATCCTTTCTTACCAATGCCACCACCTTTCGAACCACAAATTGTTGCACAGAAAAGAGGCCCTTTGGATGTGACCTTCAGAAATGAATTAGAGAGGTTGCTGATCAAAGTGTTGCTCGTTGCATTTATGCCAATGGGCTTCCATTCAACCTTCTTAGATCACCTTATTGACTACCCTTTGCAACACACCTCCTGATTTTGTAAGTCTCAGGTATGAAAAGGTGTGAAGTTGTGAACCACCTTATTGGCAAAGGACAAAGCCTTGGTAGAGACACAATTGAGAGTGATCAAGGATACATGGATGGAAACAGGTGTGTCCATCATTTCTAATGGATGGAAAGATTGCAAGAATAGGTCTTTGATCAATGTTACAGCAGTGTCACCTAAAGGGACGATGTTCATGAAGGCAACGGATAGTGAGGGGCAAGTGAAAGATGCAAATTTCATTGTCAATATCCTCATGGAATCGATTGAGATGGTGGGGTCTACAAATGTTGTCCAAGTCATAATGGATAATGCTAAAACTTGTAGGGCAGTTGGGCCTATAGTGGAGGCCATATATAATCACATTTTTTGGACACCATGTATAGTCCACTCACTCAATTTAATCATTCAAGATTGGCACTCAAATTGAATGGATCAAAAAAAATTACACAGAGGCCGAGGAGATACAAATGTTTGTGGCTAATCATCACATGACACAAGCCATATTCAGGACCTTATCTTCATTGGAGTTGTTGAAGGTAATTTAGTTTGTTTTTTATTTAATTTTTTAGTTTTCAATTTTTAATTTTAAAAAAAATTATATTTGAACTTGCTATATGACATGTATGTTTTATGCCATGTTAGGTTGGTAAAACATGATTTGCATCTCACACATTCGTCTTAAGATGGCTTGTGAAGGTGTGAGAGGCCTTGAGTGCTATGGTCATCAACACTTTGAGGAGTCTATGGAGTCAAGCAAACATAGAAAGAGAGCAAAAAGTAAATGCAATGGTCCTTGATGATGAATGCTGGGATCGCGCGGAATATGATTTGGAATTCACCAAGCCCATCATGAGCATGATTAGGTATGTTGATACCAATTGCCCATGTTTGGGTGAAATTTATGATGGTCTGGACACAATGGTGGAGAACATAAAAACAATAATAGTGGCCAAGGAACATACAGATACATTTTCAAAGTTGTGAAAAAATTATTGTTGATCATTGGAACAAGATGACCACCTCCTTACATCTCTTGGCATATGCTTTGTCGCCAAGGTTTTATAGCCAAGAGATGGTTTCACAACCAAGAAGGGTGGCACCAAATAGAGATGCAAAGGTTGCTGCTGGTTACAAGGCTGCATTTACAAAGATATATGATGATGATGAAACTCAAAATATTGTCTTGACCGAGTTTGCCCAATTTGCATCTACCAAATATCATGATACTACCGCTCTTCATGCTCAATATAGGATGGATGTTGGTGAATGGTGGTATGTACATGGTCAAGGCTCCCTTTTCTTGCAGCCTCTTGCAATTAAAGTTTTATCCCAAGTACGTATCTTTTTTTTTATATCATTTTTCATATGATCATGATAATATCAAATTGAAATTAAATACTAAATGTTGTATGCAAACTCAATAGGTTGCAAGTTCTTCTTCAGCTGACCGGAATTGGAGTATATACTCCATCCACTCAATCAAGCGCAATCGTTTGGGTGCCAAAAAAGCAGAGGATTTGGTCTTCATACACTCCCCGCTTTGCGTATTGTCACATAAGAAACCGGACTACCAGGAGGGTGTGACAAGGAATTGGGATCTACTCCATGAGCATGCTGATTTAGATGCCATGGTTGCACAACTTGCCCAAGTCTCTGTAGATGAACATGAGGCAGCTCTTCCACATGACACAGACATAGCGAGTGGCACAGCTAGTGCTTCAAATGAAGTTGAAGTGGAACCAAATGTTGACCTTGATTCCAGTGATGATGATGAAGATGAATTTGAATATGAAATATGGTTTGTAATTTGAATTTTCAGTGTAGTGACATTTTGAGACTTTTGCAAATTATGAATATGATATGAGGTATTTTATTTATAATTTTATTGGTAATTATGGATTTATGAGTATCACACTTCTAACTTCTTATTATTATATGTTTGAAGTTTTGAACCAATGATGAATAAACATTGAACATGTATGAATCTATGAAGTATATATAAATATATAATTTTGTAATATATCAATATATATATACACATACATACATACATACAAATATATATATATATATATACCCATGGAACCAGAACCCGCCCAAAATTATATTTTGCTGAACCCGTGAACCCGAACCCGAACCTGAATCAGTATCAGAACTAGGATCGGTAACTTAGTGAGGAAAGTATTGGGGTAGAAAAAGAACCCTATGAACTGAAAAAACAATGGGATTTGAAATAATAAGACAAAACATAGAAAGAAAAGGTGAAAGGGAAACCCTTGCAACAATTTATATGTATAAATATCCATGTGAGGAGAAGTACCCCCAAAAAGGAAATATGCAGGAGGCCAATGCTTAAGCTTAAGGTCAGCAGCTGGAAACCAGTGTTATCAAATATCTATGTCAATGCCTGAAGCAGAAGAACTGAAGAACAGCAATGTCATAGTAAAAGAACAAACGGAAGCATCATCATACAACACCACAAAAGGACCATTGCAGGAACTCCAAATTTTCATTGGAGAACTCCGTGTGATAAGGTGACAAGGTTGGACAATCCTAGAAGGAAGCAATGTAGTTCCTCTAGAATCTCTCCAATTCCAAGGCTAACATATGTCTAGAAATAGAAGGGAAAATGGTAATGTATGTCTGTCTTGAGCTATCATTACAGACAGTAAATAGTGTAATACAAAACAGAGCAGAAAGAATTTAGCACAGGATCAAATCACGCTCACACAAAATAAAATTAAACAATGCTTAGAGTTTGTTGTGATCCAGTAAGAATGAATTCAAAGAAAAACAATTATACCTATAAAGACTGATAAGTACTTACTAACAACAACCAAATCCAGCTTTTAACTCTGATAATACCTGGTTTCCATCTCTGAGTTGTTTATCGGATGTAGGTGTAGCATGTGAAAAATCACCATGTTCCGTACGGATAAATTGCGGTTGCTTGCCTTCCAAGACATTAATTAGTCTATCCTTTTCTGTCTACAATGCAGAAATCTGGTTAGATCAGAGAGATACAAAACACATATGTAAACAGCGGTTCAAAAAAAACTTTCTTTCATTTAGGCATTAAGACACAATGGTTTGGTATTCTTATAGGAATACAATACAATGAAATTAGTTGTTCATCTAGACAACAATAGATTATACAGTATAACTCTTACAATTCCCACCTGATGATCAACTCTCAAAGGGCATAAACTGAAGAAGGCAAGTAGAAATTCCTGAGAGAGCAAAATTTTTAAAACTTTGTCCTTTTGAATGGAAATAGATATGTTCTGTGGTTTGATTTAGTAAATGTACTACATTCACTTATTCTTGGTATGGAGATGGCAAGGGATGGAGGATTGAAGTTTGGGACAGCTCGAATGACCTCTAAAAATTTCAAGCTGCAGTAAAGGGGACCACAAATCTCCAAAGAATACAGGAACAAAAATCTAAAAACATAAAATAGAGCAAAAAAATAAACTACATAAGGTGTACAAGTACACTACACATCAATTTATACAATTGAATACAAATTAAAAAATAAATGGATCATTGATTACCTTCAGGATTTATGCTGAAACAAATGAAAATATAATGATGCATCCATAATACATGATGGATAAAGATGCAAGAAACCTAAGGAACTTATTCCTGATATGCTCCTAAGATGTGTCAAATAGAATGAGCTCAAATAGTCAAGACATATTACATGTTTAAATGACCAAATGTTGAAAGTTTAATTGGATAATTTGGCACATCTGCTTCTGTGTGCAGCACACCACAACAAACAAAGCCAAGTACAAAACCTAGTTGAACATGACACAAGATATACACCTCAGTTGTGGCATATGAACTGAAGTGTTGGGGATCTGAGCTATAGACCCCAAATCCCTAAGGTATGATAATCTCCCAAGTGCCAAGGGTGTCAAACCTAGGAAGATCGTCCCCTTTGTCGTCCCCTTGCCATCTCCAAACATGGCACAAAAATTTGTTGTCCTAGAAACTCGTCCCTTCGTCCCCTGCCATCCCCATCCTGGAAACTTGGGGTAAACCTTGATTATAATTGATCCCTAACTTGTTTGCAGGGTCTCAATCAAAGCGAAAGGCATCTCTAACCCTACTTTGTTTCAATTACAAGATTGTGACCTAGAGCAAATTTTGGGTATTTATAATTTGGGATGTTACATATATACACTCAAACATGGCAGAAAAACAAACAAACTTGTAAAGCTGAAAAAGATGTTAAGATTGGCATATTTAGAGAGTGTTGAGGATGATGGGAGAGGCAACTAATAACAGACTGGTGCCTTTATCCAATGGGAAACAAAGTCTCTAAATTTATACACAAATGTAATAACTAAAACCAAGATGGTGCATTAGTCGACACACTACAAAAGACTAGGATTTTCAAAATGCACAAGCAAGCTAGCTCTACACATACATTTAAATATTAACACAGATAGTAGCAAAATATTAAATGAGTCTACTAGGTAATCCATAAACCATACATTTCCTTTATTGATTTTAACACACTGTAGAAAGGCTTTTCAAGGATTTCATAGTCTTCTGGATGATCACCTAAACACATGTCTAGAAATGCAAAACATACAATGGAGACACTCATCAAAGATTGATTTTTCCATTTATTGTTCGATATTTAAAGGTTACAGATGTTATTAGAAATTTGGGATAAACCCAACTCATTACAATACAAAAATGGCTACACCCAGAGCTAGAAATTGAAACCCTAGGGCTCTCTCTCTCTCTCTCTCTCTCTCTCTCTCTCTCTCTCTCTATATATATATATATATATATATATATATATATTAATCTTATGTCCTTCAAAAAAGGGTCACCAAAGTAGATATACTCACAACAAGGAAGCATGCAGGATATTTGAAGGCAATACTACACAACCAAACCCTAGCCATGACCTCCTTCAATGCCTAGCTAACAAGTGTCCTCTACAAACACGATTTGATCAACAAGAAACGTGAAAGAAGATTCTTTTGACCCACGCCATACATTTGCATTAGTGATTTGTGGGTTTGAGTGTAAGAATGAGTGAAAATACTAATGAAATTCATTGAATTATGTACTAGAGGTGTTGCGTACAACAAATAAAGAGTGGGTGTCATTTTTCCCTATGGAATCATGCCAAAATGCAAAAGTGGTTGTAGTATTGATGGGGTTACAAAGGGAGTGATTCCTTCATTCTTTTAGAGCTCCGTGGAACAAAATCTAATAGTTGCAAAAGTGATTGTAGTATTGATGGGGTTACAAAGGGAGTGATTCCTTCATTCTAACCAAAGGCAAAAATCTGAACCTCATCTAGATGTGTTCTAGCATCCTTAGAATTTATGCAATAAATCCTTGTCCCCTTTTTACCTTCTTTCAAGCCTCGTGAGAAAACGATCTAGATCGAGACACTATGGAAAACTAGACATCAGCAAGATAAGTGGAAACTCAACTGAGGATGGGATGCACAAAATACAAATTGTCATTGAGTCATGCGGGGAATAGATTGGGAACAAGATATGTCTAGGCATCCACAAAAATCTTGCAACATCACATTGTAACATGTCATCGCAAAACTTTTTGAGGGTAATTGGTACTCATTGGGATATGTGGGACATTGGCATCCATGTGAATGTCCCGACAACTCCAAAACTTCCGTGACATCCAATATGCCCAAAAACCTCCAGCTTCATCTTTCATGTTAGTGGATGGGCAAGAACGTAGAACCATTGAAGCTACAAGTGGTTCTAGGAACGATCAAAAGCTCTAACAAACACTTGTCTCTTTTCCTTTACTTTCTTACCTTTAACTTTTGGCTCTTGTGATCCTTGGACCTCCATTTGAACTGCACCAACTCACTTTGAAATGGTTCACTAGCATATCCCCACAAGCAGACCTAAAACCCACAAGAAGCTAATAGTAGGCCAAAACCCTGTAAGACGTAGATTAGTCAATTTTTATTCAATTTTCCCCAAATTTTAAATAGGGATATCCTTTAAGAAAATTTACAAAGTGGAAGGCTCAATAATTTCCCAAACTTCGCCAGTTTTAGGATTTTGCATTTGAATACATAGGCTTGAAGAAAGGAATGAATACAATGACAAAAGGAAAACTTAGCCAATTTTAGAATTTTGCATTTGGGTACATAGGCTTGAAGAAAGGAATGGATACAATGACAATAGACAAATCCTAAATATGACAAACCCATGTAGATTCTCACAAATCGGTTATAACCAAGGTTACCCCGAGTTTCCGAGACGGGGACGGCGGGACGGGTTTCCGGGACAGCAAATTTTTTTGCCGATTTTGGGGACGGCTATGTAAATATAGGGAAATTTTCAAATATATAAGGAAATTTGCAAGTATACATTACATTCATATGAAAATATGGACAATGCATGCCATTTAAACATCATATAACCTTAACATACAACATTTCAATGCCATTTAGTAAATACTCAAAGTAAATAGTAACATTTCAATGCCATTTCAATTCATTATCGGATTGTCAATATGCATATGCTAACAAAAATATAAGTTTAACATAGAAACTTAGAACTAAGAAAA
>MU225001.1:2979128-2997797 GCA_018584345.1 Thuja plicata | reverse complement strand
TTTGTTGAAGGGGCCCTTTGCATGTTTGCTCATGATTGCTGAAGGGCATTTAAATTTGTCATTTTGTTGTTCACTACTAGCTTCAACACTAAAAGTTTCATCCCCCAAATGCTCTTCACTACTACTATCCCCATTGCTGCTCATTGTGCTTAGTTTTGAGATTTAAGAATGGAATGAACTGAGACAATGAAAAAAATTTTAAAAAATCAGACTTTCAAGCTTTTATATTGGTTAAAAAAAATAAAAAATGGAAGCATAAACTCACACTTACTTGTTGCACAATGTAGGAAGTTGAAACCCTTGCACAAGAATGAAGAAAATCTCCTTTGCAAACCTCCTTTGCTGCTTCTATAAAACCCAAAAATCAGAATGCTGCAAACACAATGAAATAAAAAAAATGTTTGTGTGCCAATATAAGGTCACGATTTTCGGATTTTAGGGCAAGTGTGGCGGTGGGGCCCACAAAACGACCCAACCCATGGAGGCGTTTTTTAATTTTTGAGTTGTTTTTATTTTTTGGGGGGCCTTTTTGGTTGGGGACGGACGGCTGTCCCCTGGACGCGCGGGGAACGGCTACGGCGTCCCCAGCCGTCCCCGGGACTTTTTGTCGTCCCCGAAATTTAGGGCAGCCGTCCCCAAGTCCCGGGGACGTCCCCACCAAAATCTCAAAATTTGGGGATGGCGTGGGGACGTCCCCAAGCCGTCCCCAAGTCCCGGGGACATCCCCGTTCCAGGAACTTGGGGATTTAGGCCGGGGACGCGTCCCCAGGTAACCCTGGTTATAACTAATGGGAAATAAGAATTGGGCAAGCACAAGGAAAAAAACATACCATAGCATAGCAAGGAAAAATGAGACACGGATAAATGGGATTCCAACACAAAGGACACCCCATAAGGGGAATTTACTCTTGTTGATGCCCACCCTCCCCAAGATCAATTACCGCTCCAAGAATTGCTATAACACAAGTTGTCTTTTCCTTTCATTTGTTCATATAAAAAACTTTAGGGTTTAACTAGGGTCTATGAAGTTCGAGGTAGATAGAGGGAAGTGAAGCCACATACTTTATTTTAAATTTTTTAATGTGTTTCTTCAAGGGGGTTTGGGGCCCAAAATCAACCACCTTTTAACAACTATTTCTTGGACAAATTGTCCTAGAGTCCCTAGGATACTGTAGAATCAAATACAAATTGTTCTGTTGATGTGAGTTTTGTTCCACTACAACATGTAGAATCAAATACCTCAATGTTTCAAAGTGAGACACTTAGATACTCAATCCTCTCTTGAATAAGGTCACTTCTCATGCTAAGCATGCAAAGTAAGATCATGAAGTGACTTCAAGGTTCCTTCTATCGGGGACAATCGCTCAGTTGAAATGATGTGATTTGTTGGTAATCACTTAAAGGACTTACGTTGTTTCTCAAGACTTGTCAATTGCCTGCACTTCTAAAGATTTGGCTTCACAATGTGCAATTAAAATATAGTTTTGCTTTTCTAATTTCCACTTCAACTCAAACTTAAACTTAACTTCTACTACTACTCCTAACTATGAATGGAAGGAAGCATGGGTGACTTGGACTCTACTAGATGTGATTTTATCAGCGACTTCCACCCACCTAGTGCAAGCTTCTAAGGCATACTTAAATGATTTTTAACTTGATATTTATTCTTCAATCCCACCAAACGGATGCAAACTAAAGATTTGATATCTATTGAAGTTAAGTGTTTTCATCGGCTCACCACACAAGTCACACTTACAATCAGCAAGAGGCTAGTGGCCCGGATTTGTTCGAGTCAAGCAAGTAAACATCCACAATTGTTTTCATTCAACTAAACTACTTGAAGCAAATTTTATTCTATTCTAAGCTCAACAACTTGAAATGAAGACAACTTGAAATGAAATCTATTCTAAGTGAGGATGAAGATAACCATGCAATAATTCAAACTTGTTCAAAATTGATCACCATGCAACAATGACAAGTAGAGGAAATTTGGCATTATTTTTGCAACAATTCTCCAACATGATCTTACAAATGAGAGGAGCAAGCCTTATATAGGAAGCTCAAGTACAACGGACGACCAAGATTAAATTAAAAACAATGGCCCCGTTTGAATCCAACAAACCCTAATTAGGGTTGCCACCCCATCGGCCAATGAGATTCAAGCGCCTCAACATGAGCCAATGACAAAATTACAAAACAAGTGACAACCAATCAAAGGGCACCAAATGGTAAGCCAATCAGCACTAAACACCTAGACCAACAACCAATGGGAAAATTTCATGCCACTTAGGCTTACATCAAATCTTCATCCAAAATAATATTTCCTTTGCCTTTCTCTTTCTTTGCAAGTTCAATGAATTTAGAAATAATAACATGAAGCCTTTCCATGGGGAAACTTGGTGTGTGTGAATCTTCCATTCAGCAACCCTTTATCGCAGGAATGCAAACTGAGTAAGTCTTGGCCCAATCTGCCATACTATCCTCGCAAGAGATGATGAATGCCTTCAACATGGATAGATCTTGTAATTGCTCCTTGCTAGTAATATGGGCATCCTTGAAGTAAAGTGTTTTCATCTTTTCTCCCAAAACTGCCACGGTCAGGTCCCTTCTCCTTACTTCCTGAAAATCAAAGATAGTGGATACCACCTTGTAGAGCTCATCCAAAATAGGTTGCACCTACCCATCGACATACTTGCAATCATTCTCAATCTTATCTAGATATTCGATTTTGGTCGCCAAAGTGCAATACTAATCAATGATATTTTCCATCTCCGCTTGTTTGATTACTCCATTTTCCTCCATCATGAGAATGGATGCCCCTCTAATGGCTTGCAGTCTTGGAATAGTTTTCTCCCTAACGTCTTGGAATTCCTCATATACTTTATGCAAAGCCACAATTCGGGCCTTAATAGTTGTGATCTCCTCGTAATGCCCAATAAACTTTACAAGTAAAGTATCAGCCTCCTTTGCCAGTTCTTTAATCCATGCCTTCCCTGCCTCATATGCCACTACTAAGGCCTCCATATGGTTGGTTGTTTCATGTTCTAGTGTAGGAGGTGGAACAAAGTTGTGATCTCTAACTTGAATTGGATTGGAGACCTGTATGAAATATTCTCTAAATTTTTGAGCCACCTCCTTATACTTCTTCGCCACTTCCTTGTCCACTTTGTTCTGCATGACCTTAAGGGCATCCTGAGCTTCCTCATATTCTATCTTTCTTCTTGTAGCCCCCAACCCATTTTCAGCTACCCCATAATCCTGGGGCTGAATGTTGTCTCTCGTTTTGTTCACCTTAGGGATAGCAATTTGAACCATGCGGATTCCAGACTCGTCTCTAACACCTTGGCTACCTTTTTTTAACTCTCTTCCTCAAGTTGTATAAGGTCTTCATTGTTCACCATTGGTTCGGGCTCATCAACCTTTTCTTTTCCTTGTATTATATCCCATAACCAATCAGGCGCTATGCACTTTCCTAACTCCAAATTGGGCTCTTCTCTCCTTTGGCTTTCAACTGCTATAACTGCAGTATCTACATTAGGAGGTGGGAATTGTTCATGCTTAGGAGAATCTTCAATGTTAACCATCTCATCATTATTTCCTTGTGGTGGAGAGAGCATTTCCTCTAACTCAGTGGCACTCAATGGAGAATATTCTGAAGAACTCTGACTGATACTATCCTCTGATTCAGAAGAAACCTCTTGACGCACTTCCCTGCCCTTGGATGGCTTAGTCTTTCCTTGCTTCGAAGTTGTACTTTCTTTAGATGGAGGGGCAGTTTGTCTTTGTTCCTTTGCTTGCGGCTCTTCAATCCTAATTCCCCTTTCCTTTGAATTCTTGCTTGGTGGATCCTCTGTAGTAGTTTTTCTCTTCTTACTAACGTCACCTTGCTGCTCACTTGATCCTTGAGGCTGCTCTGATGATTACTCTTCAATTTCTTAAACCTTCTTCATCTTATCATATGTCAAGGGTATTCTCCTCCTTACTAAATCGGCTATCTTTCCATCCAACCATTGTTGTGTAAAGAGGGAGACAAGAATCATCAAAGTTTTAAGACTAACCTCCTTATCATCATACCAATCAATAGATTCTAACTCATGATCCATAGTGGTGTTGAAGTCCGCCCTAGTGATGTGATCATCTTCCTCTAACCGAGCAGGTACTTGGATTTTCTTCCACTTGTACTTTCTAATCATATCAATTGTCAACCTAGAGAACATTCTCCTTCTGACTTCCAAGTCATCTTTTGCAAGTAGCCCAATAGTCCTCTATGTGTGTAATATGAGGATATACGTTTCCATACGCTCTTTTGATCTTCCATGTAGAGTTGAAGTTTCCCCTTGACTCATAAAATCCCAATCCATTATACTCAAACTCCTCATCAACTACCTCAACTGTTGCTTGTGATGGACAAGTCTCACCTCCCATATTGAAGTCAAATTTAACTCCTGGTTTGTGCTTGTTCTTTTGAATTTTGTCATAGGCAAGAAATTGCCTTCCTACTTCCATGATGATCATCTTGTTCGTTGGATATCTTGGGAGCTTCCTTGGGCAAACAATACTTCCAAGTATTCCAATATAGGTGAATTTGGGATACTGGATGTACCATGATCCATACTCTTCAATCAACTTCTTGGCCTCTTTGGATAGCCTCACATGTGGAGCATCCTGCAACTGCCTCACAATTCTCATGGCGAATGCATCATTGAAGATCTTGAAGTTATTGTGATGGTGAAGATGTAGTTGTGCACAACATTCATGCACCAAATACTCCCCTTGAGTTGTTCCACACCTTCCCAAACTTGCCAATCCAGGATATTTAAATACTCTAGCCAACATATAAACAAGGTAGAATGTCATGTAAAAAGCCTTGGTTTTCTTCATCGTCCTTAACTGATGGTCTAGATTGTCACTAATAATCTTCACTCATGCAAACATCACCTCTCCCGACAAGATCTTGTCAATGAAGTAGTACATCTAAGTTTTGAAAGTGTCACCTTGTAGTTCCCCCATCACTCTGTTCAACATCACAATGAGATCACCAATAGCCTACTTGAAGTCTGATATAGTCAGCTTGGTCAACCTCAAAATCTTAGAGTAATGACTCCATGGCTCAACCATCCATTCATCGTTTATTCTCTTCACACATGCATCTACTTGATCTTCATAATGCTTCAATGCCTGCTCCTTGGTCATGAAGGTTCCTTCCTTGTGAGCTAGTATGTCGAAAGTCATCCCGATTGCCTTCTCTGATAGGATAGTTATAACCTTCTTCCTCTCTTGCCCATACTCGATTGGCTTCTTTTGGGGGCTATAATTCTTGGCACACTCAAGGACCAACTCGATGCAATGCATGGTGAGAGGGAAGGAAGTTACCTAAACTATCCCATTCTTCATCATCATCTTGGCCATCCTCGATGTTGGGTCTCTAGACATTCTTTCCCTTACTTGGATCATATTAACGGGCCCAAGACTAGTATCTCCAATCTTCTTGTGCTTGGTAATGAAACTAGATTTAGGCGCCATCTCCTCAATATCTTTCCTCACTTAGGCTTCTCTTTCCTTCTTCGAGCTCTGAGCCTTATCTCCTGCCATACTCCTCCCTGCCATAACAAGTCATCCATTAGTCTTTAGAATCTAAAATTTTGATTACTAAGCCAAGGGAAACATTCGAATTTGAAATTGATGAACTAAGCCTTATTTGAATTCCAAAGTTTCTTCTCTTTGCCTTAATGAAAATCTTATTGCTCGAACCTAAACAGAACTTATTATTTTCTCACTTAAAGAAAATAATAAAAAACTAACATTTAATCCTTAGCAATAAGATTAATTCAATCATTTTATTTAATTAAGCCCTGTCATTATTAATGAAGCTTTCAAATTGAATTTTCAACTCGTTTCAATAAAGCTCCTAATGAATTGAGCTTAGTTTAATTCAGTGTTACCCCGAGTTTCCTAGACAGGGAGGGTAGGGGACGGGGGGACGAGTTTTCGGGACGGCAAATTTTTTTGCCAAGGTTGGGAACGGCGGGGGACGGCAAAGGGGACAGCTATATAAAATATAGGGAAATTTTAAAATATATAGGGAAATTTGCAAATATACATAACATTCATATGAAAATATGGATAAAGCATGCCATTTTGCCTCTGATGGTGGTCTGTTCTCTCCATATTAATCCAGCTTTTTGTTTTCTCGTGATTGGATTGACTCTTAACCTCAGTATTTCCATCATTGTTTGATTCTACTACTTAATGTAATATATACATATAAAAGAAATCAAATTACAATTTATTACTTTAAATTGGACTTTTAGTTTCTCTTCGATGTGGTTCTTGAATGAGCTTAAAAAAATAATGTTAAGATCTCTGCAATTTGATATAAATTTTTAACTGATTGAAATTCAGATATCAAACTTTCTATTATATAATTTTTATGTCAACGGGATGTCATCATGTTAGAAAATATCTACATAGATTCCTATGCCAAGCAGTATTTCTATTCTAAAAAGGAATATGAAACGTTGTATGTTATGTATATATTACATATTTTGGGTGTTATGTTTAGTGAATTAGAGATTTACTACAAACATTATCTGCCTTAGCAATTTGGTACCTTGCTTGATGGCTAGTTCCAATGATATAATTTTGTTAAATGTTAGCATTACTATAGTACTACTACATGAAGAAGATAGTATTAGTATCTTTACATAGATAACAATTTACATCATGTTAAATGTTTTTGGCTTTTTAGGGCATGTATGAAGGTGGGTCCCACAAACCAACCCCCCTTATGGAAACAAATTTGCTTTTTTTAATTAAATTGAATTTTTCGGGTAAAAAGAATTGGGGACGGCTGCCCGTCCCCGGTACGGTTGGGGGACGGCTATGGTGTCCCCGGTACTTTCAAAAGTCCCCGATTTTTTTGGGTGGCGTCCCCAAGTTTCCGGGACGTCCCCACCAAAATTTCAAAAATCAGGGACGGGGAGGGGACATCCCCTGGCCGTCCCCAAGTCCCCGAAATGTCCCCAGTACGGGGACAGGGGAAATTCGGTCGGGGACGCGTCCCCGGGTAACACGGGTTTAATTTTAATGATCCCCTCAACCATTATCAATTGATCTGTTTTGATTAATTTCAATCTACTTTGTTTACAAAGGGGATTTGATGTTTGATACCACATATAACTTTGATTCTTCCCCCAACATTCTGATGTTGGACATTTTGATTTAGAAAGCATGGAATTCAAATTTTGATCATGGATAGGAACTATCAAATTCTGAAAAAAAAATCAAGCTGTTGTAGCATAATAATATCCTTGCATTTATTCTCACCACCTCTAAAATAATGCTAATGAAGTTTGATGCCTGCTGGCTACTGCAGATGAAGCTCGATGCCTATAGAGAGACTTAATAATAATAAATATATTACCAAAATATATTCTATTATTATTTCCTTAATTTCGTCCTCTTGTTTATTCCATAAATAAGCGTTGATCTTGACCGTAAAGGCCATAATATTAACAATTTTTGGTTCCCCATATTGTTTGATTTCAATACTTGGTAAGATATATCCCCTAGGAATATCCTCTTGAGTCTAAGTTGAGCTCAAAGCATAAAAGAGATAACCCACTCTCAAGGCCTCTAATCATCCTAAGTCTGTTGATGATCATATTTTTCTCTTCTTGAGACAAAACCCTAGCCATGAAGATGGATAAAAGATCTAGAATTTAGGAGTTCTGTTTCAAGATCCAACAGGGCCAATGCTCAAATTTTAACTTTTGGCGGTAAACCCTTTTTCTTGTCTTTTGTTGTCGTTGGTCCATGTGGTGTGGCCTACTTAAGTCATCCACCTTGTTATTGACCATTGAGCTAAATGAATCCTAAATCCCATCCTATCAGCCTATTGTTTTCATCTTTCTGAATCAAATGCCTACCACAGTACCACCCATGTTAGGATCGATCCCTACAGTTTGTTTCAAGAAATTAGACTGGAATTGGCATTATCTAATTCCGGATAATGCCAATTCCATGTTTGTGTCCATCTTACAAAATTGGAATTGGAATTTTCAAATTCCAATTTTGCCCCAAAATGGGAATATGCATCTTCCACCTAAATAGGTGGAATAATTCCAATTCCAATTTTTATAAAACCAAATTGAAGCTTTACACGTGTATATGTATGTGTATGTGTATGTGTGTATATATACACGTGTATATACATGTGTGTGCATATACACATGTGTATATACATGTATATATATGCACATATGTGTGTATATATACCCACACGTGTATATATACCCACACATGTGTGTATGTCTGTATACACACATATACACCTGTGTGTATATACACACACACGTGTGTATGTGTGTGTTTATACACAAATGTGTGTATATGTGTATACACATAGATGTGTGTATGTGTATATATGTATACATGTATGTGTGTATATATACACATACATGTGTGTGTGTGTATATGTGTATATGTGTATATACATGTGTGTATATACATGTGTGTGTGTATATACCCACACATGTGTGTGTATGTGTGTATGTGTGTGTGTATGTGTATATATGTGCGTATATACACAAATGTGTGTGTATGTGTGAGTATACACACACATGTGTATGTGTATGTGTATGTGTATGTGTATGTGTGTACACACATATACACACCGTATTTAAAAAATTAAGAAATAAACAATTAAAATTTCTTATGCATCTTCTCAGTCATCTTCCGGGTGAACCAAACGGGTCCAGCCCATATTCTAGAATTCATTTTCAGAATAGCAGAATTCCAGAATTCAGTTGAATTCCAGAATTGGCTGTTCCAGCATACACAAATTCCGAGAAACAAACGGGCCCTAAAGGAAGAATGTCCCAACACCATGATATCACCTTCATCCCACATTGGTCTGATGTCCTTTTAAAGCATACATCTAGTTCATCCATTTTGAACTTAGATCTCCAAATACCAGCTCAAAGCCAAGGCCTTCACTATCAGTGCCAAGCATTGTCATTTCCTTGAGAAGTGTGTGTCACATCTGATTAATCATTACACAATTTCATAAATTTTCATGTCCCCTTTTTCGATAAGTTACTATAATGTTACATAAGCCCATTTCCCATTCCCCGTGGAATTAGGGAAATGATTTTATAAACTTTTAGTAATTTATGCTTTTTATGTTTTCATAAAGCAAACACTTCAAGTGTTCTTATAAAATAGGCAGCTACAATGGGGGTCTTTGCAATAAAGCATAATCATAAAGTGGGCATCTAGAGAGAGGGCTTTGTGATGAAACCAATTATTTTATTTATTTCTTCTATGTGGCATTGGAAGAGGCACTCCTACATTTGAAAAGGTCTTTTTTTTTAGGGAAAGTCAGCCCAAAGGTCTACATAAACAATGTGTTTGGCCCATGGATGTATGCTTGTTTATTTTTTCATTCCCTCAAATAGTTTAGACATCCTAATCATCTATCCTGGAGATTAACAAACAGAAACACCCTAATTTCCATCATCGAATTAGTGGATTGAAACCCCTAATTCAGAATTGAGCGACCTCATTCAGAAATTGCATTGGAGTTTCCTTTTTAGGATAACTGAGGATTCAGGGTGAAATCCTCTTAAGCTATTCTTTCATTGTTGAATTACATTGTGAATTGAATTGAAACTGTGAATATCATAGCTGCTGCCTGCTGGTATAGGACCAATTGGTGAAGGATTTGAAGATTGCTTGTATAGGCCAACTTGTCAACTTGTAGCAGAGCTGGGTGACTGTTTCAGCATTAAAATTGCAGATTTTGGCAGATATTACAGCACCTTCTTTGCAGATCTGGCCGGCCAGTTCATGGCAACTTCCAAAGCGCCATATTTCAGACTTTAGCGGCTAACCCAGTGCCATTCCATGTATTTTCTGGGTGGCTTGTTTAGCACGAGACATTATAACTTGGGTGCCAGTTTGCTGTGTTAATTGGTGTAGATCTGCATTCAGAATTGTCTGTAATTCTTTGAACTGGAAATAAATATAGATTGAGAATGGGCTGATGTGCTCATTAGAGTTTATATTTTATTGCTACAATAGATCTGATTTCCACAAATGTACTATTTATCAGTAATTCTGATTTGTAACAAAGAAATTCAATCACGAAGTGTTGAAATTTGTTAAGTATGTCTTATTTGATCAGATATTATTTGGGAATATTACATACATTGTCCATCACTAGGGCATCGTCATTTCCTCCCTCCATACTTCATTGAGATCTTAGGACCACATGACTCACAGTTACATATACAAAATTTGCCAAACATGACCTACATTCTCACTTGTATCATCACTTCATTGTTCATTTTTTATATTTTAAACAATATGGTGAAGAAGTTGATTACCAATACCAGTAGTGTGAAATCTGTTATACAACATAAGATTACTTGGGAAATGGAAGATTCCTCGATGTTGGCCTTTAATAAAAGATAAAATATCCATCCCTAAACAACAACGTCTAAATCATACTTTTCTCAATGAAATTTTCAAGAGCGCCAAGCTCCTAAGGAGGGTAAGTTTGGATACATGGACCATCAAAACAGATATAGAAAACAAATGCAGACCCTCTACTCCAATGCATTGCAAAGAATCTACAAGCTTCAAATACGAACATCCAACTTAATCAAGAAAGAATCTACACATTTTTGGAAAAAATCATAATGTAAAGGAGCATTTGAGACAACATTCTAAACACCTTAACAAATTGAAAAATCAAGATACCACAAATACAACATTTGTTAAATTCAAGCCAATAAGGAATGTAATGGTTCTCCTATAAAGATGACTAGATGTGTTTAAGTCTTTAAGAACTCATTTTGAGCTTTACTGGAATCCTCTGTTGTACAAGGTCTTGGTTAAAGGCAGAAATTTTATTGGATCGAAAATGTTTCGTCAGACATCCATCAATTCTTTCAATAAGTACAAGAATACCACGAAGGCCTCAGTTCTTTATGTCTGTTTTTATCTTTGCTATTGTGTATGCCCATAATCCTTTTCCTAGTTTGAACTAGCATAGATACCTTAAATAGATGTATATAAAAGATGCCAACAGATATCAATCTCAAAGAACCTCTAGTGGATTTCTGTCAGAGATTAGATAGCTGCCTTGAGATTATATCTCTTGTTGTATTTGAAATAGATTATTAGGTTTCTATATAGATGCTTATAAAATTGGGCATAATGAATGTTTAACATGTAAATGACCCCGTCAAATTTATGGTAATTGGCTTTTGTTATCGACTCACTACATTACAGCCACGCTTGCTGCCATTATAATTAGGCCTTTTGGTGCAATTATCAGCATAATTACATTTGGTCATTGAGGTCTCCATCAATGAAAGTAAATTGCAAAGATTTATGGAAACCAAATTTCCAAGGATGTAATCCACCCATTTGCAATCGCTTCATGTACCTGACCTTTGTCATCAAGGAGATCCAATTTCAAACTGTAAGTGGGGCAAAATTTATCTTCATTGGCAAAACGAATGGATCATTCCTAATACTCCTGTCTTGGTTGGATATTTGAGCATCACCACTTTGGTCCAAGCTACAAAATAAGCCCTCAAATTGGAAACACATAAACTTGGGAGGCACAGTTTCGAAACTTTTGGCCCATGAAATTTGCCTATGAATCATGTTCAGGCTTCAGAGTTTGCACACCACAAAATGGATGTATGTCCATGATGTTGATGTAGAGGAAGATTCGATCAAGGTTGTTAATTCATTCAAAGAGATTGGGGAAAGAAGCTAGACTCTCAATTTATTGAGGAAGCAAAAACAAGTCTTCAGGCTATTAGCTTCCACAGACCAAGGTTTTGTGTCTGAACCAAGAGACACTCAATCACCACCTTCAACTGATGGACCCAAGCTTCAAGTACTCCAAGTGCTCCATATTCAAGAATGGAAAGTCCCACCCTTACAGTTGCTCCTTAGCTGAAACAGGTTAATACCTTGTGAGATCCGCTAGCTCATTAGGCAACCTACTGATGTGAAATCAGCAATATTGTCATTTGATTTTGTTTCAAGATATCCTACTTCACTGCAGTTTGATTCAACACCCCTGAGATTTACCCCTGAACAGTCTACTCCATCTCCACCTTAGGAGGTTGTTTTGTTGCCACCTATTCCATTGATTAGTCCAAATACCCAACCTGTCAAAGAAACCATGGCAAGTCCTTCCCCGTCTGTCATGAAAATCAATCCTCCCAGAACTAAATCAAGATACAATGTGCAGATGAGCCTGCCTCAAAATGGGTGTTCCAGAAGTGCATGATGAACATAGTAAAAATCAAGAGCATAAAATTTCTATATTAATATGCAACCATTTCTGTTCACGAGCCATTTATCATAAATATCCAAGGTATAACTCCTAAAACCCATTGAGATACATGTTTTGCTTTTGTCCATGCTAAGCATGCTTTGTTAGTGATACACATGCAACCTGAGGCAAATTTTCAGCAGACACTACAGTTAAGGTGAGACAGATGATCCTTAAATTTTTATGGCTGACTTTAGGCTGGCTTCATCAAGCATTGATACAAGCCTCATAACTATCCCATGGATACAAATATGTTGCAGATGCAGCAGCCAGGAGTGCAGTTTGTATTTGAACAAATGAGGAAATTACATTACAACTTTATCAACGTGGAATCTATTGTATTGAATTTTATTTGTAAACCTACACAACTATGGTTAAGAGTAGATTATCTAAGTTTTCTGAGTAGTTTCAGACTTTTATGGATCTGGTGCAAAACAGATTTGACATTCTCGTACAGCTATCATTAAATCCCACAAGGACTTTCTCAGGAACTGAAGTTGTATAATTTAAATTCCACAAGCAATTACTTAGTAACTGAAGTTTCTGTCTCTAGAACTAGATACTAAGGATCAAAAAATAACAATAAACATTGTATGATTGTAACTAAAATAGCATTATCCTGTAGGGCACTTTCACTGCTTAAACTTGAATTTTATTGGACTACCAAGCAATCAGACAAAACAATACCTTAAGTTCAGTATTCTGCTTTTCCAGAGTGGCAATCGTCCTCTGTAAGTTTTCAATGTGTTCATTGGACAGCATCACATTCCTCTTACTAAGATCTGCTTGCAGCTTACTCATATTTGCATTCCTCTCATTTAGATTTCTTTTTAACTCTGTAATCTCTGTCAGCATCTGTTAAAATACATATTAAGGGATGTGTTACAGAATTTGAGAAATGTAAGGGCAAAAAGAAACCACCATATTAAGTACATTACCAGTATAAATTGTACAACTAGCATATATTTTCCTGACATTCTAAATTATATATTTTCCATTTTGTTATATCATTTGTTTTATCTAAGTTACCAGACTCTTCAATTTTAGCCTGGATTCCGGCATGGGTACGAGTCTGGCATGATTCTGGTCGGATTCCTCTTGGAATCCGCCTAGGAAGGACCCAGGCGGATTCCAAGAGGAATCCACAGGGACCCATGGGGACCCACAGCTGTGGGTGCTCTAAAACAGGCCCCACATGCCTTATTTTATTATTTTATTTACAATTTCATTTTCATTTAATCATTTAAAATTTGAATTTTGAGTATCACGCTTCTATCTTATTATTATTATATGACATGTTTGAAGTTTGAACCAATGATGAATGAACATGTATGAATCTATGATGTATATATAAATTGATAATTTTATAATATATCAATATGTACATTATATGTGTGTGTGTGTGTGTGTGTGTATTTATGTATGTATTTATGTATGTATGTATTTTTTTCTGAATATATATGTGTGTGTGTGTGTTTGTGTGTGTGTGCGCGTGCGTGCGCGGAACCGGAATCCAAGCAAAAACAAAATTGTCAAATCCGTGTACTGGATACCGAACCCAAATCTGAATCAGAATCAGGGTCCATAACTTAGTGTTTTATATATATCTAGCAAACTATATTTAATTTCATTTCTAAAGGCCAGCATCCAATCTAAATTAAAGCATGCACCTTGGCTCTTCTGTTTTCCAAAAATGATTACAGCATTTATTTCTTTTTCAGTGTGCATTACATAGAACACTGCACTTAGTAAGAAAGTCCACGTCCAGATTATATACATACCTCAAGTAGACAAGAATAAAAAACGTTTTAAACTCACCCCTTTCTTCTCTGCATTTAAAACACTGCACTCCTTCTGCGTAATTTTGGTCAGCTCTTGTTCCTCTGCAAACTCCAGAAGCAGATTAGAAAGCATAACAATAGACTTCGGACTGAAGAAATAGACTCAAATCTAAGAACAACCTAAACATACTCTGAAGTTGCAACTTCACATTTGCTAAATCCACAAGCTCTTTTTCACGCAATTCCTTCAGTTTTTTCATTTCAACCAATAATTCTTCATTTTCAGCTTTCTTTGATACTGCAATCTGTTTTGCTTCTTGAAGTAAATTTGAAAGCTCCTGAACACCACACATGCGCTTTTGACATTTCAGTCATTTAAGAAATTCACACTAACAATAACTTTGAAACACAAGCAATCGACCACAAAAGAAATATCAAGCTGAATAATTATAAACAAAGTTAATACAATATGAATTACATTCTAATTGGCAGGCCCAATACGATATTTAATCCTTCAGAGCAACTTCAGAGATGACAAAATGCAAATCCTCTATGAAGAGGAAGTCAAAGAAGAAAAGGCAAAAGCAATTTAATGAAAATAGTTTGTGATGAACCTTTTCCTGTTCTTGTAATTTCTTGATTTTCAATTCCATTTTCTTTTGTCGCCCCTCTAACTCTGGTGGTGATGAACTTCCATTACTTGCCACATCCCATTTTACAACTGCGCCAGTATTTGCATGTTTACCATGACCGCGTAAAATGCCTTGGCTGTTTTGACTACGAGGGGCATTCCCATACCTCTGCTGCCTAGTTGTTTGGATGTCAATCTGTCCCTGTATAGTTTTGACCATGTGCAGATAGAAATGGTAAGCTTAATGCAATCACAAATATCCTGCCCAAAGAAAATGATGTACTACTTGCACAAAAAATATAACAAAACAGGCAAGCAAACTTGCTTATTTTCAAGACAACATATGTAAATTTAAAAGATATAAATATCTTCAATGCATCATCAGGCATGAACCACACTACATAGGATAGAAATACAAACAGAGTTCATAATCAAAATCAGTTCAAATTTGCCAGAAGAAAGAGGCAAATGAATGTGACTGCCTGCCTTACAGGTTCTGTAAAACAATAGGACCTCCTCACCTACAATCACAGAGGACTGTATGGTGAAATATTCTACATAAGGCAAAATTTACTTCACTCTAATTTAGCTATCACTGATTCGTGACTGTGATCATAGTATCAAGCTATCATGGATTTTTGTGGAAGATGAAATGAGATTGACCCTATGTACCTCAATCTTCTGATACATTTCTGTTCTTCTTGACTTCTACCTGATTTGATCTGGGCAATATATATATATATATATAAACTCCCAGTTGGGATGGTCTTGAGAGAACTATTTAATGTAGCCATTATCTAAGGCATTTAAGACTCAGTTCCTCTCTTACAATATTCTGTGCTCCAAATGCATTGCTAATCTCAGAGAATACCTATGGTTTTATATTTCTTTTAGGATGGCCCTATTTTGAGTGAGCTATAAAATTTTATATGATAACCACATATTAAAATATTAAATTATTTTTGTAAATCTTAAAGTATTTGTTGCATTGTTTTTGTTCATTGAATCATTACAGGCTTCTTATTACTTTGGAAGCCCAGCACTACAAGGAAGTGTTGTAGAAGACAAGTATCAAATACAAGTGACTATCTAAGGATTAAGACAGGCCTTCAATAAACCTCCAAGGACCAGTGGTACACAACCTTGAGCTATGAAGATGCCTAATCAGAGGACAGGAACTTTCTTATAGAATTTGATCATTGTAAACTTACTGTACTAAAAAGGAAGATTAAACTTAATTTGCTACCTTATATTCCAATGATCTACACCAATTGAGCTATATTTCAGCCTATATTATTGTCCAAGGGGTTCATATGATTCCGAGAATGGTTATACCTCCTGATGCAATTGTTTATTCAAATGGATCTAGATAAGCCAGTTGTGTTAATGGAAGATCAGTAACTCTAGATGGCTTGGTCTTTGGCAGTGAGCATTTACCTTATTGTTGGTTCTTAGAAGTTATTGTAATGTTAATATCATGGAAATGCAAGCCTTAAGGCCTATTGTCTGTGGCAATTCTGTGGTGTAACCAATAATTTCTTCTGTGATTATTTAGAACGTTTGGTGCCATCACTGTTATACATTGACGCTCTGACATGCAAAACTGAAATAATGGTCTTAAATTGCTTTTATTAATTTGATTCTGTAGCACCATATGCCTTTCCAAGGATTTGAATTCTGTCAAGTTATGTATATATTTATCATTTCCTTGAGATTTGTATAGTTTTAAGTTTTTAACTTCTTGTGTGACTTATCTACCCTAAAATGCTGATGGCCAGGTTCTTGATTGAATTTGCACTAATTATTAATAACTTTTTGCTATCTCAGGGTTAGAATGCAAAACTTCTTACACATTTGACTGTGTTAAAGAATACGTGCAACTTATATATCTTATCTATTGATAAGATGGGATATTTTGTATTTGACAATGGTTGTAGAACTCGTTGGTCGTTACTCTTGCATGACTCATAATAGAAACAGTGTATCAGGCTGTGAACAAAGATTTTAAAAGAGCTATGTGGGTTGTAAATAAGCTTTCTCTACCACATTTAAGGGCATTGAAACTAATGTTTCGTGATATCTGTAAAACATAGTCTTTGAGAAGCATTTCTCCTAGCATTGATTGGCATTTTGAGTTGCATAGTTAGAAAGTTCATACCACATTGTGATTATAATCATTTCACAATGAAACCCAGCTGTATGCATCCTCGGTATCCATGAAATGCTTTAAAAATAACCGCTATTCTCCCTCAGAAGATAATGCTTGAAATTGAGTTCTGAAATTGCTTTGATTAATATGATCATTAAAACATTGGGGATTTTATAACTCGTTTACTTCCCTAAGAACACATCACAATCCTTGTCAAATATAAATAATGGTCAAACACTTCAGTGGTCCATCTATATATTGTAGGTGATGGAAGTTATATGAAACAGTGCATCTGTGAAATCGGCTACAGTACAAAAATGAACAGTACCTCGAATTGTTACTATGCTACAACTATCAGTAGTTAGGACAATCACAACAGCTGCAGTAAAGATAAAATAGTGGTAAATAGCTAAATCAACAATGCAGATTTGAGCTTCCTTCTCAGAGGTATAAATAGCTTACCATGATAGTTGTTTCAGTGCAAGGGGTTTAGTTAACCTTAGTTCTATCCCGATTCTAATGAGAACAGCTGTAAGAACTTCAAGGTCAAGCAGAGACTCTGTTTGATTTACCCCAATTCTAATGATCACAGTCTAGTAACTAATCAGCCAGCCCAAACCATCTGGCTTGAATGACTTCAGTATGCAATACCAGTATTTGTAAGGACCATAGTGTTGAATACTATTGTTAAGACTAGTCTTTTATTACCAAGTGCTAATATGCTTGAACGAGATTTTCCTACAGTTACATTGCATTTTGTTTTGTCTATGCTTGAAGAAATACCTTTCCTAATATGCAAACCTCTGTCTAGCTATAAAACCAGGTTAAAAAAATCAAACCAAGCTGAACATAACCCTAAATACTGCCTCACCATAATAAAAATTTACAAGACAGATTTATTACTCAACAGAAAAGAAGGTATTGAATGCATTATACTTAAACTATTTAGGTGCAGATGTCACTCAAACTCACTAGTTTAAGTCTGAGTGAGTGAAATTGTCCTTGGTTACATATTAGACCACAATCATGGTTATGGCATTGTGAGATCAAGACTTAGGTAATACCTCTTGACAGATGGTTAAGCTAAATAAATAAATATGCTATGTTCAAGATTAAGAATGCAAGTGCGGATTGACTATGATTTGACATGATTATTGAGCTGTTTGAAAAATTTCAAAAGATGGTCATGGTGTTGAAAGCATACTCTATTACCATAAATCCTCAGCTAATACTCTATCTCTCACTTGAAGTTTTTCATGTTAAAAGAATACAGGTGGATTGTTGCCTCTCATGTGACAAAACTCTTCTATAATTGAATGCGCCTATTGACCCTTATGGGCTGACTTAGGAAGAGTGGACTGTGGGGAACACTATTCACAATCTGATTCTACACAACCAAGAATAGCATTATAAGAATATTTGGCCTAACCTTTCCTATGGATCACCTTTGTTCCTTGGAAGCTCTAGATTAAGAATTGTGACAAATATGATTTAATTTGGTCCTCTTTCTTATAGATCAACAGTCTCGTCTTGTCTTAACAATTACATCGAATGATTTGTGGGAGGAATATTTAAAAACTTAGGGGCACAGAACCCCAATCTCACACCAAGCCCAACACCAATATTAACTATTCCAATTTAGTTTTGACAATAATATAAGTAGAAATTGTTGAAATATAGATTCGTTCGTGTTTAAGCATGCAAAATAATTATCAGTATATATATATATATATATATATATATATAT